>CM040433.1:71980333-72242318 GCA_022702705.1 Papilionanthe hookeriana x Papilionanthe teres
GATAGAGGAGGATTTATTCAATCACATAGTTTGGGCTCCTAGAATATGGCGATTTGATTGTATCGAAAGGCCCACTGAATTGGGATTTCCCTATTGGACCGGGTCATTTCGGGGCAAATGGATCATTTATCATAAAGAGGATGAGCTTAAAGAGAATGATTCGCAGTTCTTGCAGAGTGGAACCATGCAGTACGCATACACGAAATAGATCTTCCAAAGAACAAGGCTTTTTTCGAACAAGCCAATTCATTTGGGACCCTGTGGATCCATCCTTTTCCCTATTCAAAGATCAGCCCTCTGTCTCTGTGTTTTCACGTCAAGAATTCTTTGCAGATGAAGATATGTCAAAGGGGCTCATTGCTTCCCAAACAAATCCTCCTACATCTATATATAAACGCCGGTTCATCAAGAATACGCAAAAAAAACACTTCGAATTGTTGATTCATCGCCAGAGATGGTTTAGAACCAATAGTTCATTATCTAATGGATCTTTCTGTTCTAATACTCTATCCGAGAGTTATCGCATTTATCAAATCTGTTCCTATCTAACGGAACGCTATTGGATCAAATGACAAAGACATTGTTGAGAAAGAGATGGCTTTTCCCGGATGAAATGAAACATTTGATTCATGTAACAAGGAGAAAGATTCCCCATTCCTTAGCCGTAAAGATATGTGCCCATGAAAAGGGGATTAAGTGGAACAGAATTGGCCGGATGGTAGAGTCGTGGAAACACTTGTTTATTCCAAATTTTTGGCCTTAGCTCCATGGAACAATATGCTACAGCTGAAACATGGAAGAATTGAAATCTTAGATAACTATGTGTGGATGATATGAACTGCCAAAACAAGAATTCTTGAACGGCGAAAGAGCTTATTACTCGCTACATCAATCAATTTCTACTAATGAAACCATGTCAATCCATCAGAAAATACGCATGTCCGCTGAAATGGTTGTTGCTACCTGCTCCAATAACGAATCATTGGTTTCATTGAATAACTAAAGAAGATAGATAGTACCTTTCTCTTCGTCTCGTGTCGATGGATCTCCTCAATCGGAAGATCTCCCATATGGATAATACACATTCCAGCTTGACCGAGCCTAATTCTAATTGCTTTATTCCGAAGCAAAGATATCCACGTAGGCGGGTTCGTCCTATTCGGATATTCACGACCAAGAGGTACGATCCTCTTTCGGATAGGCTGGAATGCCAACGACGTCCGTCTATTCTCTAATTCACCCGACCCCATTTTAAGAACGTCCAGTGCCAAAGTCACTGAATGGGTAAGTCGCCAATCCCTAATGTAATGTACTTTCTTTGTCTGGGTTACGGGTACTGGTGGGTATTTTACCGCAGGTTTCTATCAATCTACCTTGTGCGATTCCCTGTCGAATCCTATACTCGGGGGTGCGCGCAGGGTGGACGATTTCCAAATGGACTCCTATAGAGAAGATCACCAAGATTTCGTGATCCGCCGCCGATTCCAACAGACTCGGACTCGGATCGTGAGGATCGCCGAATACTTCGTATCAACAGCATAAGATACTCGTCAATATTGATTAGATCCGAAATCTGTTATGAAATTGTTCATGAAATGAGCATTCTCAATATTATGCCTTGAAGAGGACTCGAACCTCCAAGCTCTTTAGCACGAGATTTTGAGTCTCGCGTGTCTACCATTTCACCATCAAGGCATCTTGAAAGTGAATCGTATTCCATGAATATGATATCTATCTAGTGTGATATATGGAATATATGACAAAGGTGGAGTGTTGGAGTATTTCTATCGATCGGTCATGTCATATGTGCCCGAGTCGGACATCAAATTGCTTCGATTGGAATTATCCGGAGGATACCTTCTATATATCAAACTATATATCAAAAAGATGTAAAATCAAACCTCTTTCTCGATTCAAGAGAAGCCCAAAGAAGTGAATAGGGTACCCAAATAACGATAGATATGTCAAAAGCGGGTCCAATTACGCCTATTCCTAATCCTAAATAGAATGTAACGACGTAGGGATCCATATGTAAACAAAGTATCTATTTACATACGCTCGAATGACCCCTTCTCATAATAAGAATGTAAATAACCCTATTCCGGCCTGGTCCGGTCTGGAGTGAACTTAGAATCTGATGATCGAGTCAATTCCATGATTCTACGTTCATAACTCCAGCCCCTTCCCATTTTGGGCGGAAAAGATCTACTAATTCTTTTATTCCAGTTAGTAAAAGGGATCTTGAACTAAAAATAGTACCTAGAAGCTAAAAGAGGGTATCCCGAGCAATTGCAAGAATTGGGTTCATTGATATTCCTGGTATAGTAGATGCTATCACACATACAGTCATACTCAATTCGATGGAATTTTTTGATCTTAAGGGAGATCTTCTATAATTTTGCACGTGAGGGGTTATTTCTTGGTTTTGATTGGACTCCTTACGAGCGTTGTTTCTATCTACTATTATCTAATATCTAAAAAGAATCAAGTTATTAATGATCTGGGCGAAACCAAGAAATATAGGCTCCGCTCTGCCATCCACACCGGAATAGATAGAGTTTTCCGAAAACCTGCCAGTGGAGGAAGACCCTCTAGTGGATAAGAGACATAGGTCGAAGAGAGAGCCAAAAAAGTCGAATTGGTCAAAATGGTCTAATCTTCGACCCTATGACCAACCCATCGACCCAATAAGTCAACTTTTAACCAAAAATGTCAATTTTGGTCAAAATTTTCACTTTTTGACCTAATGAACACCCCATTGACCCAATAGGTCAACTTTTGAGCAAAAACTCAATTTTCGTTAAAATGATCAATTTTTGACCAAATGACCAACCCATTAACCCGTTAGGTCAACTTTTGACCAAAAATTCAACTTTGGTCAAAATGTTCAATCCTTGACCCAATATGTCAACTTTTGACCAAAAAGTCAATTTCGATCAAAAATAGCAAATTTTTGACATAATGACCACCTAATTGACCCAAGGTCAACTTTTGACCAAAAAGTCAACTTTGGACAAAATGGTCAATTTTTGACATAATGACCAACCCATTTACCCAATAGGTCAACTTTTAACCAAATAGTCAACTTTTGTTAAAATGGTCAATCTTGGCCGAATGACCAACCTATTGACCCAATAAATCAACTTTTGACCAAAAAGTCAACTTTAGTCAAAATGGTCAATTTCTAACCCAATGAACACCCAGTTGACCCATTAGGTCAACCTTTGACCAAAGATTTAATTTTGGTCAAAAATTTCAATCCTTGACACAATGACATACCCATTGACCCATGTGGTCAACTTTTGACAAAAAAGAAAATTTTGGTTAAAATAATCAATTTTTAACTTAACAACAACCGCATTGACCAAACAAGTCAACTTTTGACCAAAAAGTCAACTTTAGTGAAAATTGTCAATTTCTGACGCAATAACCAACCCAATTACCCATTAGGTCAACTTTTGACCAAAAAGTCAACTTTTGTTGAAATGGTCAATTTCTGACCCAATGACCACTCAACGACCAAAAATTTAATTTTGTTCAAAATAGTCAGTTTTTGAACTAATGACCAATTACTAACCCAATAAGTAAATCTCTAAAAAAAAGTCAACTTTGGGCCAAATGGTCAATCCTTAACTCAATGATTAACTCACTGACCTAATAGGTCAACATTTGACCAAAAAGTGTACTTTAGCCAAAATAGACTATCCTTGACACAATGACCAACAGATTGATCCAATCAGTCAATCTCTGACCAAAAAGTCAACTTCGGTCAAAATGGTTAATCATTGCCCCAAATACCAACCGAATGACCAAATAGGTATTCTTTTGACCAAAAAGTCAACTTTAGTCAAAATGGTCAATCCTTGACCCTATGACCCAACATGTCAACTTTTGACCGAAAGTCAATTTCGGTCAAAAAAATCAATTTTTGACCTAATGACCACCCCATTGACCCAAAAGTTTAACTTTTGACTAAAAGTCAACTTTGGTCAAAATGGTCAATTTCTGACCCAATGACCAACCGATTGATCCAATCTGTCAACTTTTGAACAAAAAGTCAACTTTGGTCAAAGTGTTCAATCCTTGATCCACTGACCAACCCATTGACCCAATAGGTCAACTTTTGACCAAAAAGTCAACTCTCGTCAAAATGGTCAATCGTTGACCCAATGACCAACACATTGACCCAATAGGTCAACTTTTGACCAAAAAGACAACTATGGTCAAAATGGTCAACCTTTGACCCAATGACCCAATAGATCAACTTTTGACCAAAAAGCAATTATGGTCAAAATAGTCAATTTTTGACCTAATGACCACCCAATTGACCTAATATGTCAACTTTGACCAAAAAGTCGACTTTGGTCAAAATCGTCAATTTCTGACCCAATGACCAAACCATTGACTTAATAGGTCAACTTTTGACCGAAAAGTCAACTTTGGTCAAAATGGTCAATCCTTGACCCAATGACCAGCCCATTTGCCAATAGGTCAACTTTTGACCATAAAGTCAACTATGGTCAATCTTTGACCCAATGACCCAATAGATCAACCTTTGACTAAAATGCAATTTGGTCAAAATAGTCAATTTTTGACCTAATGACCATCCAATTGACCTAATATGTCAACTTTAACCAAAAAGTCAACTTTGGTCAAATTGGTAAATTTCTGAACCAATGACCAACCCATTGACTCAATAGATCAACTTTTGACTAAAAGTCAACTTTAGTTAAAATGGTTAATCCTTTACCCAATGACCAACCTATTGACCCAATAGGTCAACTTTTGACAAAAATTCAATTTTGGTCAAAATAGTCAATTTATGTCCTATTGACCAATTATTAGCGCAATAAGTCATTCTCTTACCAAAAAGTCAACTTTGTTCGAAATAGTCAATCCTTGACCCAATGACGAATCCATCGACCTAATAGGTTAACTTTTGACCAAAAAGTCAACTTTGGTCAAAATGGTCAATCCTTGACCCAATGACATACCCTTTGACCCAATATGTCAACTTTTGACCAAAATCAATTTTGGTGAAAATAGTCAATTTTTAACCTAATGACCATCTCATTGACCCAATATGTCAACTTTTGACCAAAAAGTCAACTTTGTTCGAAATGGTCAATTTCTGACCCAATGACCACCCCGTCGACCCGATGGGTTAACTTTAACCAAAAATTCAATTTTGTTCAAAATAGTTAATTTTTGACCTAATGAACAATTATTGACCCAATAAGTCAATCTCTGACCAGAAAGTCAACTTTTGTCAAAATGGTCAATCAATGACCTATTGACCAACACATTAAGCTAATATGTCAACTTTTGACCAAAAAGTCAAGTTTGGTCAAAATGGTCAGTTTCTGGGCCCATGACCAAACCCTTGACTCGATAGGCCAAATTTTAACCAAAAAATAAACGTTGATCAAAATGGTCAATTTCTGACACAACGACCACCTCATTGACACAATGGGTCAACTTTTGAACAAAAATTTAATTTTGGTCATTATAAGCAATTTTTGACCTAATGACCTATTATTGACCCAATAAGTCAATCTTTGACCAAAAAGTCAACTTCGGTCAAATGGTCAATCCTTGACCTAATGACAAACCGATTAACCAAATTAGTAAACTTTTGGCTAAAAAGTCAACTTTGGTCAAAATGGTTAATCCTTGACCCAATGATTCAATA
Source organism: Papilionanthe hookeriana x Papilionanthe teres (assembly GCA_022702705.1). Taxonomy (NCBI): domain Eukaryota; kingdom Viridiplantae; phylum Streptophyta; class Magnoliopsida; order Asparagales; family Orchidaceae; genus Papilionanthe; species Papilionanthe hookeriana x Papilionanthe teres. The sequence continues at coordinate 71,986,026 of CM040433.1, forward strand.
GGTCAACTTTTGACCAAAAAGTCAATTTCGGTCAAAAAAATTAATTTTTGATATAATGACCTCCCCATTGACCCAAAAGTTCAACTTTTGACCAAAAAGTCAACTTTGGTCAAAATGGTCAATTTTTTACCCAATGACCAACCCATTAATCTAATAAGTCAACTTTTGATCAAAAAGTCGACTTTAGTCAAAATGTCGATTCCATGACCCAATGACCAACCCATTGACCCAATAGGAGAATATTTGACCAGAAAGTCAACTTTGGTCAAAATGGTCAATCTTTGACCCAATGACTAACCCATTGACCCAATAGATTAGCTTTTAACCAAAAAGTTAACTATGGTCAAAATGGTCTATCTTTGACCCAATGACCTAATATATCAACCTTTGACCAAAAAGCAAATTTAGTTAAAAAAGTCAATTTTTGACCTAATGACCACTCATTTGACCCAATATGTCAACTTTGACCAAAAAGTCGACTTTGGTCAAAATGGTCAATTTCTGACCCAATGACGATCTCATTGATAAATAGGTCAACTTTTGACCAAAAAGTCAACTTTTGTCAAAATGGTCGATCCTTGATCCAATGACAAACCCATTTACCCAATAGGTCGACTTTTGAACAAAAAAGTCAACTATAGTCAAAATGGTCAATCTTTGACCTAATGACCCCCACCAATAGATCACGCTTTGACAAAAAAGCAATTAGGTGAAAATAGTCAATTTTTGATCTAATAACCACCCAAATGACCCAATATGTCAACTTTAACCAAAAAGTTGACTTTGGTCAAAATGGTCAATTTCTGACCCAATGACCAACCCATTGACTCAATAATCCAGCTTTTGACCAAAAAATTAACTTTGGTCAAAATGGTCAATCCTTGATCCAATGACCAATCAATTGACCAAATATGTCACCTTTTGACCAAAAAGTCAACTTTAGTCAAAATGGTCAATCGTTGAACCAATGACATACACATTGACTTAACATGTCAACTTTTGACCAAAAAGTCATTTTTGGTCAAAATAGTAATTTTTGACCTAATGTCCACCCATTGACCTAATAGGTCAACTTTTGACCAAAAAGTCAACTTTGGTTAAAATGGTCAATTTCTTAACCAATGACCAACCCATTGAACTAATGCTAAACCCATTGACCCAATAGGTCAACTTTTGACCAAAAAGTAAAATATGGTCAAAATGGTCAATTTCTGACCCAATGACCAACCCATAGACCCAATACGTCAACACTTTACCAAAAAGTCAACTTTGGTCAAAATGGTCAATCCTTGACCCAATGACCAAACCATTGACCCAATAGGTCAACTTTTGACCAAAATGTCAATTTTGGTCAAGATGGTCAATTTTTGATCTAATGACTAATTATTGCCCAATAAGTCAATCTCTTAACAAAAAGTCAACTTTGGTCAAATTAGTCAATCTTTGACCCAATGAAAAACCCATTTACCCAACAAGTCAACTTTTGACGAAAAAGTCAACTTTGATTAAAATGGTCAATTTCTGACCCAATGACCAACAAATTGACCTATTTTGTCAACTTTTGACCAAAAAGTCAACTTTGGTCAAATTAGTTAATCCCTGACCCAATGTCCAACCCATTGACACAATAGGTCAACTCTTAACCAAAAAGTCAATTTTGGTCAATTTAGTCAATTTTTGACCTAATGACAACCCTAGTGACCTAATAGGTCAACTTTTGACCAAAAGTCAACTTCGCTCAAAATGGTCAATTTCTGACCCAATGACCACCTCATTGTCCTAATGAGTCAAATTTTGACCAAAAATTCAATTTTGGTCAAAACCTAATGACTAATTTTTGACCCAATAAGTCAATCTCTGACCAAAAGTCAACTTTGGTCAAAATGGTTAATCCTTGACCCAATGACTAACCCACTGACCCAATAGGTCAACTTTTAACCAGAAAGTCAACTATGGTCAAAATGGTCAATCTTTGACCCAATGACCCATTCGATCAACCTTTAACCAAAAAGTAATTTTGGTCAAAATACTAAATTTTTGACCTAATAACCACCCAAATTAACCAATAAGTAAACTTTGGTCAAAATAGTCAATTTTTGACCCAATTACCAGCCCATGACCCAATAGGTCAACTTTTGACCAAAAAGTCAACTTTGGTCAAATTGGCCAGTCTTTGACCCATTGACCCAAAAGGTTAACTTTTGACCAAAAAGTCAACTATGGTCAAAATGGTCAATCTTTGACCCAATGATCCAATAGATCAACCTTTGACCAAAAAGAAATTTTGGTCAAAATAATCAATTTTTGACCTAAAGACCTCCCAAATTACCTAATAGGTCAACTTTTGACCAAAAAGTCAACTTTGGTCAAAATGATCGATTTCGACCTGATGACTAGCCATTGACTCCAATAGATTGACTTTTGACCAAAAGTCGAACTTTGGTAAAAATGGTCGATCCTCGACCTAATGACCAACCCATTGACCTAATAGGTCAACTTTTGACCCAAAAGTCAATTTTGGTTAAAATAGTCAGTTTTTGACCTAATGACCAATTATTGACCCAATAAGTCAATCTCTTACAAAAAAAATCAATTTTGCTCAAAATAGTCAATCTATTACCCAATACCAACTCATTGACCGAATATGTCAACTTTTGACTAAAAGGTCAACTTTCGTAAAAATGATCTATCCTTGACCCAATGACCAACCCATTGACCCAATAGGTCAACTATTGACCAAAAATTCAATTTTGGTTAAAATAGTCAATTTTTGACCTACTGACCAATTATTAACACAATAAGTCAATCTCTGGCCAAAAAGTCAATATTGGTCAAAATGCTCAATCCTTGAACAAATGACAACCCATTTACCAAATTGGTCAAATTTTGACCAAAAAATCAACTTTGGTCAAAATAGTCAATCCTTGACATAATGACCAACCCATTGAACTAATCAGTCAAATTTTCACCAAAAAGTCAATTTTGATTAAAATAGTTAATTTTTGAGCTAATGACCATCCCATTAACCTAATAGGTCAACTTTTGAGCAAAAAGTTAACTTTGGTTGAAATGGTCAATTTCTAATCTAATGATCACCTGTTAACCTAATAGGTCAACTTTTGACCAAAAATTTAATTTTGGTCAAATCAATTAATTTTTGAACTAATGACCAATTATTGACCCAATAAGTCAATCTCTGACCAAAAAATCATCTTTGGTCAAAATGGTCAATCCTTGACCTAATGAGCAACCCACAAACCCAATAGGCTAACTTTTTTTTATAAAATGACCACCCCTTTAACCTAATAGCTAAACTTTTGACCAAAAGTCAACTTTGGTAAAAATGTTCAATTTCTGACCCAGTGACTAACCCTTTGATCCAATAAGTCAATTTTTGATGAAAAGGTCAACTTTGGTAAAAATGGTCAATTCTTGACCCAATGACCAACCCATTGACCCAATAGTACAACTTTTGACCAAAAAGTCAACTTTGGTTAATCCTTGACCCAATGACCAACCAATTGATCTAATATATCAACTTTTGACCAAAAAGTCAACTTTGGTCAAAATAGTCAAACCTTGACCAAATGACCAACCCATTGACCCAAAAGGTCAACTTTTAGCCAAAAAGTCAATTTTAGACAAAAGAATCATTTTTTGACCAAATGACCACCCATTGACCAAATATGTCAACTTTTAACCAAAATGTCAACTATGGTCATAATGGTCAATTTTTGACCCAAAGACCAACCCATTGACCCAATAGGTCAACTCTTGATCAAAAAGTAAACTTCGGTCAAAATGGTCAATTCTTGACCGAATGACCAACTCATTGACCCAACAGGTCAACTTTTGAACAAAAAGATAATTTTGGTCAAAATAGTCAATTTTTGTCCTAATGACTAATTATTAACCCAATAAGTCATTCTCTGACCAAAAAGTCTAATTTGGTCATAATGTTCAATCCTTGACCCAATGACAAACCCATTGACCCAATAGGTTAACTTTTGGCCAAAAGGTTAACTTTAGTCGAAATGGTAAATCCTTGACCCAATGACCAACCCACTGACCCAATAGATCGACTTTTGACAAAAAAGTCAATTTTGGTCAAAGTAATTAATTTTGACCTAACGACCAATATTGACCTAATAGGTCAACTTTTGACCAAAAAGTCAACTTTGGACAAAATGGTGAATCCTTGACCCAATGACTAACCCATTGACCCAATATGTCAACTTTTGACCGAAAAGTCAACTTTGGTCAAAATGGTCAATCCTTGACCCAATCACCAACCCATTGACCAACCCATTGACCAAAAAGACAACTTTTGACTAAAAAGTCAGTTTTGGTCAAAATTGTCGATTTTTGACCTAATGACCTCCTCATTGACCCAATAGGTTAACTTTTAACCAAAAATTTAAATTCGGTCAAAATGGTCAAATTCTGACACAGTGACGACCCATTGACTCAATGGGTTAACTCTTGACCAAAATTCAATTTTAGTCAAAATAGTCAATCGTTGACTTAATGACCAAATTTTGACCGAATAAAACAATCTCTGATCAAAAAGTCAACTTTGGTCAAAATGGTCAATCCTTGACCTAATGACCAACCCATTGACCCAAGAGGTCAACTTTTGACCAAAAAGTAAATTTTGGTCAAAATAATCAATTTTTGACCTAATGACATATTATTGACCTAATAAGTAAATCTTTAACCAAAAAGTCAACTTTGGTTAAAATGGACAATCATTGTCTCAATGACCCACCCAATAACCAAATAGGTTAACTTTTGACCAAAAAGACAATATTGGTCAAAATAGTCAATTTTGACCTAATTACCACCCCATAGACCTAATAGGTCAACTTTTGACCAAAAAGTCAACTTTAGTCAAAATTGTTAAGTTCTCACCCAATCACTAAAAAGTCAACTTTAGTCAAAATGATCAATTTTTGACCCAATAAACAACACATTGCCCCTATTGGTCAACTTTGACCAAATACTAAACATTAGTTAAAATGGTTAATCCTTGACCTAATGACCAACCCATTGACCCAAAAGACCAACTTTTGACTAAAAAGTTAATTTTGGACAAAATAGTCAATTTTTTACCTAATGACCACCCCATTGACCCAAAAGGTTAACTTTTGACAAAAAAGTCATGTTTGGTCAAAATAGAGAATTTCTGATCCAATGACCAACCCATTGATCCAATAGGTCAACTTTTGACAAAAAGTTCACCTTGGTTAAAATTATCAATTTCTGACATATTGACCACCCAATTGACCCAATGGCTCAACTTTTGACCAAAAATTCAAATTTAGTCAAACTAATAAATTTTTGACTGAATGACCAATTATTAACCCAATAAGTCAATCTCTGACCAAAAGTTAAGTTGGGTCGAAATGGTCAATCTTCGATTCAATGACTAACCCATCGATTCGATAGGTTAACTTTTGACCAAAAAGTTAACTTTGGTCAAAATGGTCAATCCTTTACCCAATGACCAACTCATTGACCCAACAAGTCAACTTTTGACCAAAAAGTAAACTTTGATCAAAATTGACAATTTTTGACCTAATGACCACCCCATTAATGCAATTGGACAACTTTTGACCAAAACATTAAGTTTGATTAAAATTTTCAATTTCTGACACAACGACCAACCCATTAACCCGATTGGTCAACTTTTGACCCAAAAAGTCAACTTTGGTCAAAATGGTCAATCCTTGACGAAATGACAAACTTATTTACCCAATAGGTCAACTTTTGACCAAAAATTTAATTTTGGTCTAAATAGACAATTTTTGACCTACTGGCCAAATATTAACCCAATAAGTCAATCTCCGAACAAAATGTAACTTTGGACAAAATGGTCAATCCTGGACCCAATGACCAACCCATTGACCCATTGGTCAACTTTTGACCAATAAATCAACTTTGGTCAAAATGCTCAATCCTTGACCCAATGACCAACCCATTGACCTAAAAGTCAATTTGGGTCAAAATAGACTATTTTTGACCTAATGACCATCCCTTGACCCAATAGGTCAACTTTTGTCCAAAAAGTCAACTTTGGTCAAAATGGTCAATTTTTGACCCAATAATCACCCCGTTGACCCAGTGGGTCAACTTTTGAACAAAAACTCAATTTTGGTTAAAATAGTCAATTTTGACCTAATGACCAATTATTGACCCAATAAGTCAATCGCTGACCGTAAAGTCAACTGTGGTCAAAATGCTCAATCTTTGACCCAATGACTAACCGATTGACAAGATAGGTAAACTTTCGACCAAAAAGTCAACTTTTGTCAAAATTGTCAATCATTGACTCAATGACCAAATAGAATAATTTTTTTCCAAAAAGTCAATTTGGGTCAAAAAATCAATTTTTTACCTATTGACTACTTGATCGACTCAAAAGGTAAACTTTTGATTAAATGTCAACTTTGGTTAAAATGGTCAATTTCTGACCCAATAACCAAGCCATTGATCCAATAGGTCAACATTGACCAAAAAGTCAACATTTGGCCAATAAGTCAACTTTGGTCAAATGGTTAATCCTTGACCCAATAGTTCAACTTTTGACCAAAAAGTCAACTTTAGTCAAAATGGTCAATCCTTGAACCAATGATATACCCATTGACCCAATGGGTCAACTTTTGACCAAAAATTTAATTTTGGTTAAAATAGTTAATTTTTAACCTAATTACCACCCATTGACCCAATAGGCAGCTTTGGTTAAAATGGTCAATTTCTGACCCAATGACCAACACATTGACCCAATCGACCCAATGGGGTCAACTTTTGACCAAAATTTTAATTTTGGTAAAACTAATCAATTTTTAATTGAATGATCAATTATTGACCCTATAAGTCAATATCTAACAAAAAGCCAACTTTACTCAAAATGGTCAATTCCTGGCCCATTGACCCAATAGGTCATCTTTTGTCCAAAAAGTCAACTTTGGTCAAAATGGTCAATCCTTGACCCAACGAACAACCCATAGACTCAATAGGTCAACTTTTGACCAAAATAGTCAATTTTGACATAATGACCAGTTATTTACCTAATAAGTCAATCTCTGAACAAAAAATTAAGTTTGGTCAAAATGGTCAATGCTTGACCCAATGACCAATCCATTGACCCAATAGATCAACTTTTGACCAAAAAGTGAACTTTTGTTAAAATAGTCAATCCTTGATACAATGACCAACCCATTGACACAATGGATCAACTCATGACCAAAAAGTTAACATTGCTCAAAATGGCCAATTTCTGACCCAATGACCACCCCATTGTTCTAATGGGTCAACTTTTGACCAAAAAATTAATTTTTAGTTAAAATAAACAATTATAACCTAATGACCAAGTTTTGACCCAATAAGTCAATCTCTGACCAAAAAGTCAAGTTTGGTCAAAATGGTAAATCCTTGACTCAATGACTAACCCATTAACCCAATAGGTCAATTTTTGACCAGAAGGTCAACTATGATCAAAATGGTCAATCTTTGACCCAATGACCCAATTGATCAACCTTTAGCTAAAAAGCAATTTTAGTCAAAATAGTCAATTTTTAACCTAATAACCACCAAAATTAACCAATATGTGAGCTTTTAACCAAAAAGTTAACTTTGGTCATAATGGTCAATTTTTGACCCAATGACCAGCACATTGACCCAAAAGGTCAACTTTTGACCAAAAAGTTAACTTTGGTCAAACTAACAAATCCTTAACACATTGACTAACCAATTGACCCAAAAGGTTAACTTTTGACCAAAAAGTCAACTATGGTCAAAATGGTCAATCTTTGACCCAATGATTCAATAGATCAACCTTTGACCAAAAAGCAATTTTGGTCAAAATAGTCAATTTTTGACCTAATGACCACCCAAATTACCCAATAAGTCAACTTTTGACCAAAAATTCGACATTAGTCAAAATGGTCAAATTCTGAACCAATGACCACCCCATTGACCCAATAGGTCAACTTTTGACCAAAAAGTCAACTTTGGTTAAAATGGTTAATCCTTGACCCAATAAGTCATGTTTTTAACCAAAAATTTAATTTTGGTCAAAATAGTCAATTTTAGACCTAATGACCAATTACTGACCCAATAAGTCAATCTCTTACCAAAAAAGTTAACTTTGCTCAAAATGGACAATCCTTGACCAAATGACCAACTCATTGACCTAATAGGTCAACTTTTGACCAAAAGGTCAACTTTGGTTAAAATGGTCAATTTTTGACCCAAGGACCAACCCATTGTCCCAATAGATCAACTTTTGACCAAAAATTCAATTTCGGTCAAAATAGTCAATTTTTGACTTAGTGACCAATTATTGACACAATAAGTCAATCTTTGGCCAAAAAGTCAACTTTGTTTAAAATGTTCAATCCCTGACCCAATGAGAACCCATTTACCAAATTGCTCAACTTTTGACCAAAAAATCAACTTTGGTCAAAATGGTCAATCTTTGACCTAATGACCACCAACCCATTGACCTAATAGGTCAAATTTTTACCAAAAAGTCAATTTTGGTCAAAATTGTTAATTTATGACCTAATGACCATCCCATTGACCCAATAGGTCAACTTTTGACCAAAAAGTTAACTTTGGTTGAAATGGTCATTTTCTGACTCAATGACCGCCCTATTGACCTAATGGGTCAACTTTTGACCAAAAATTTAGTTTTGGTCAAATCAGTTAATATTTGAACTAATTACCAATTATTGACCCAATAAGTCAATATCTGACCAAAAAGTAAACTTTGCTCAAAATGGTCAATCTTTGACCCAATGAGTAACCCACAAACCCAATAGGTCAACTTTTGACCAAAAAGTTAACTTAAGTCAAAATAGACAATCCTTGACATAATGACCAATCCATTGACACAATAGGTCAACTTTTGACTAAAAAATCAATTTTGGTCAATATAATAAAATTTTGACCTTATGACCACCCCACTAACCTAATAGGTCAACTTTTTGACCAGAAGATAACTTAGGTCAAAATGGTCAATTTCTGACCCAATGACTAACTCATTGATCAAATAAGTCAACTTTTGACGAAAAAGTCAACTTTGTTTAAAATGATCAATCCTTGACCCAATGACCAATCCATTGATCCAATAGGTCAACTTTTGGCCAAAAAGTCAACTTTGGTTAAAATGTTCAAACCTTGACCGAATGACCAACCCATTGACCCAACAGGTCAACTTTTAACCAAAAAGTCAATTTTAGTCAAAAGAATCAATTTTTGACCTCATGGCCACCCATTGACCAAATATGTCTACTTTTAACTAAAAAGTTAACTTTGGTCAAACTTGTCAACTTTTGACCCAATGACCAACCCATTGACTTAATAGTTCAAATTTTGATAAAAAGTCAACCTTGGTCAAAATGGTCAATTCGTGACCGAATGACCAACTCATCGACCTAATAGGTCGACTTTTCGAACAAAAAGCCGATTTCGGTCAAAATAATCGATTTTTACCTAATGACTAATTATTGACTCAATAAGTCAATCTCTGACCAAAAAGTAAAATTTGGTCATAATGGTTAATACTTGACCCAATGACAAACCTATTGACCCAATAGGTTAACTTTTGACCAAAAAATTAACTTCAGTCAAAATGGTAAATCATTGACCCAATGACCAACCCACTGACCCAATAGATCGACTTTTGACAAAAAAGTCAATTTTGGTCAAAATAGTTATTTTTGATCAAATGACCAATATTGACCCAATAGGTCAAATTTTGACCAAAAAGTTAACTTTAGTCAAAATTGTCAATCCTTTACCCAATGACCAGGCCATTGACCATGACCAAGCCATTGACCCAATATATCAACTTTTGACTGAAAAGTAAACTTTGGTCAAAATGGTCAATCCTTGACCCAATGACCAACCCTTTGACCCAATAGGTCAACTTTTGACCAAAAAGTAAATTTTGGTTAAAATAGTCAAATTTTGACCTAATGACCAATTATTACCCAATAAGTCAATCTTACCAAAAAGTCTACTTTTGTCAAAATGGTAAATATTTAACCCAATAACAAACTCATTAACCCAACAAGTCAATCTTTGACTAAAAAGTCAACTTTGATTAAAATGGTCAATTTCTGACCCAATGACCATCAAATTGACCCAATATGTCAATTTTTGACCAAAAAGTCAACTTTGGACAAAATGATCAATCCTAGACCTAATGACCAACTCATTGACCCAATAAGTCAATATTTCATCAAAAAGTTAATTTTGGTTAAAATAGCCAATTTTTTACCTAATGACCTATTCTTGACCCAATAAGTCAGTCTCTTGCCAAAAAGTCAACTTTGGTCAAAATGATCAATACTTGACCCAATGACCAACCCATTGACCCAATAGGTTAACTTTTGACCAAAAAGTTAAATTTGGTCAAAATGGTCAATCCTTGACCCAATGACTAACCCATTGACCCAATAGGTTGGTCGAAATGGTCAATTCTGACCATATGACCAACCCATCGACCTATGTAATTTTTTGACCAAAAAGTCAACTTTGGTCAAAATTGTCAATTTCTGACACAATGACCAACCCATTGACTCAATGGGTCAACTTTTGATCAAAAATTCAATTTTGGTCAAAATAATCAATTTTTGACCGAATAACTAATTATTGACCCAATAAGTCAACTCTGACCAAAAAGTCATGTTTGGTCAAAATGGTCAATCCTTGACCCAATAGGTCAACTTTAGACCAAAAAATCAACTTTAGCCAAAATGGACAATCCTTAACCCAATGAAAAACCCATTGACCCAGTAGGTCAACTTTAAACCAAAAAGTCACTTTTGGTCAAAATAGTTAAATTTTGACCCAATGACCACCCAATTGATCAAATAGGTCAACTTTTGACTAAAAAGTCAACTTTAGTCAAAATAGTCAATTTTTGACCCAATTACCAACCCATTAACCCAACATGTTAACTTTTGACAAAAAAGTCAAATTTGGTCAAAATCGTCAATCTTTGACAAAATGACCAACCCATTAACCCAATAGGTCAACAATTAACAAAAAAGTCAATTTCGTTCAAAATTTTCAATTTTTGACCTATTGAACACCCTATTAACCCAATATGTTAACTTTTGAGCAAAAACTCAATTTTGGTTAAAATGATCAACTTTTGACCAAATGTGCAGCCTATTAAAACATTAGGTCAACTTTAGACCAAAAGTTTAACTTTGTTCAAAATGTTCAAACCTTGACCCAATGACTAACCCATTGACCCAATAGGTCAACTTTTGACCAAAAAGTCAATTTCGATAAAAAAATAGTCAATTTTTGACTTAATGACCACCCAATTGACCAAATAAGTCAACTTTTGACCAAAAAGTCAACTTTAGACAAAAATTGTCAATTTTTGACCCAATCACCCATTGACCCAACTGGTCAACTTTTGGTAAAATTTTTATTCTTTGCCCAATGACCAAACCATTGACCCAATAAATCAACTTTTGACCAAAAAGTCAACTTTGGTCAAAATGGTCAATTTCTAAGCCAAAGACCACCCAGTTAACCCATTAGGTCAACCTTTGATCATTTTGGTCAAAATTGTCAATCCTTAACACAATGACATACCTATGCGGTCATCTTTTGACAAAAAGTAAATTTTAGTCAAAATAATTAATTTTTAACTTAACCACAACCACATTGACCAAACAAGTTAACTTTTGAACAAAAAGTCAAGTTTAGCAAAAATGGCCAATTTCTGACGCAATAACCAACCAAATTACCCAATAGGTCAACTTTTGACCAAAAAGTCAACTTTTGTTGAAATGGTCAATTTCTGACCCAACGACCACTCCACGACCAAAAATTTAATTTTGGTCAAAATAGTCAGTTTTTGAACTAATGACCAATTATTAACCCAATAAGTAAATCTCTAACAAAAAAGTCAACTTTGGTCAAAATGGTCAATCCTTGACTCAATGACCAACTCACTAACTTAATAGATCAACAATTGACCAAAAAGTGAACTTTAGACAAAATAGACTATCCATGACACAATGACCAACCCATTAACACAATAGGTCAACTTTTGACCAAAAAATCAATTTTCGTCAATATAATCGATTTTTGACCTAATGACAACCCCATTAACCTAATAAGTGAACTTTTGACCAAAATTCAACTTTGGTCAACATGGTCAAATTCTGACCCAATGACCAACCCATTGATCCAATAAGTCAATTTTTGTTGACAAAAGTCAACTTTGGTCAAAATGGTCAGTCCTTGACCCAATGACCAACTCATTGATCCAATAGTTTAACTTTTGACCAAAAAGTCAACTTTAGTCAAAATGGTCAATCATTGACCCACTGACCAACCCCATTGACCAAATAGTACATTGTTTGACAAAAAAGTCAACTTTGGTCAAAATGGTCAATCCATGACTCAATGACCAAGCAATTGACCCAATATTTCAACTTTTAACCAAAAAGTCAACTTTGGTCAAAATGGTCAAACCTTGACCCAATAACCAACCCATTGAACCAAAAGGTCAACTTTTGAGCAAAAAGTTAAATTTAGTCAAAAGAATCAATTTTTGACCTAATGACCACCTATTAACCAAATAGGTCAACTTTTAACCAAAAAGTCAACTTTGGTCAAAATGACCAATTTTTTAACCAATGACAAACCCATTGACCCCTATAGGCTAACTTTTGACCAAAATGTCTACTTTGGTCAAATGGGTCAATTGATAACCGAATGACCAACTCAATGACCCTATAAATCAAATTTTGATGAAAAAGTAAATTTCAATCAAAATAATCAACTTTTGACTTAATGACCAATTTTTACCCAAAAAGTCAATCTCTGACGAAAAGTCAAATTAGGTCATAGTGGTCAGTCCTTGACCCAATGACAAACCCGTTGACCCAAAAAGTCAACTTTGGTCAAAATGGTCAATTTCTGACACAATGACTAACCCATCGACCCAATAGGTCATATTTTGACCAAAAAGTCAACTTTGGTCAAAACAGTCAATATCTGACACAATGACCACCCCATTGACTCAATGGGTCAACTTTTGACATAAAATTTAATTTTGGTCAAAATAATCAATTTTTGACCGAGTGACTAATTATTGACCAAATAAGTCAACTCTAACCAAAAAATCAAGTTTGGTCAAAATGGTCAATCCTTGACCCAATACGTCAACTTTCGACCAAAAAGTCAACTTTAGTCAAAATGGTCAATCCTTGACTCAATAGGTCAACTTTTGACCAAGAAAGTTAATTTCGGTCAAAAAAATTAATTTTTAACCTAATGACCACCCCATTGACTCAAAAGGTCAATTTTGGACCGAAAGTTAATTTTAGTTAAAATAATCAATTTCTGATTCAATGACCATCCCATTGATCCAATAAGTCAAATTTTGACCAAAAAGTCAACATTGGTTAAAATGGTCAATCCTTGACCTAATGACCAACTCATTGACCAAATAGGTCAACTTTTGACCAAGAAGTATACTTTGGTCAAAATGGTCAATCCTTGACCCAATGACCAATCAATTGACCCAATATGTCACCTTTTGATCAAAAAGTCAACTTTAGTCAAAATGGTCAATCGTTGAACCAATGACATACACATTGACATAACAGGTCAACTTTTGACCAAAAAGTCATTTTTGGTCAAAATAGTAATTTTTAACCTAATGTCCACCCATTGACCTAATAGATCAACTTTTGACCAAAAAGTCAACTTTGGCTAAAATGGTCAATTTCTTAACCAATGACCAACCCATTGACCCAATGGTAAACTTTTGACGAAAAAGTCACCTTTTGTTAAATTGATCAATCCATGACCCAATGACCAACCCATTAACCCAATAGGTCAACTTTTGACCAAAATGTCAATTTTGGTTATGATAGTCAATTTTTGACCTAATGGCCAATTATTGCCTAATAAGTCAATCTCTTACCAAAAAGTCAACTTTGGTTAAATTGGTGAATCTTGGTTAAGTTGGTCAATCTTTGACCCAATGACAAACCCATTGACCCAACATGTCAACTTTTGACCAAAAAGTTAACTTTGATTAAAATGGTAAATTTCTGACCCAATGACCAACAAATTGACCTAGTATGTCAACTTTTGACCAAAAAGTCAACTTTGGTCAAATTTCTCAATCCCTGACCCAAAGACTAACCCATTGATCCAAGAGGTCAATATTTGACCAAAAAGTCAATTTTGGTCAAAATAGTCAATTTTTGACTTAATGACCAATTATTGACCCAATAAGTCAATAACTATAAAAAAGTTAACTTTGGTCAAAATGATCAATCCTAGACCCAATGACCAACTCATTGACCCAATAGGTTAATATTTGATCAACAAGATAATTTTGGTCAAAATAGTCAATTTTTTACCTAATGACCAATTATTGACCCAAAAAGTCATTCTCTTACCAAAAAGTTAACTTTGGTCAAAATGATCAATCCTTGATCCAATGACCAACCCATTGACCCAATAGGCCAACTTTTGACCAAGAAGTCAACTTTTGTCAAAATTGCCAATCCTTGACCCAATAGGTCAACTTTTGACCAAAAAGTCAATTTTGGTCAAAATGGCCAATTTCTGACCCAATGACCAAACCATTGAACCAAAAGTTCATATTTTGACCAAAAAGTTAACTTTGGTCAAAACAGTCAATTTCTGACACAATGATCACCCCATTGACTCAATGGGTCAACTTTTGACATAAAATTCAATTTTGATCAAAATAATCAATTTTTGCCGAATGACTAATTATTGACCAAATAAGTCAACTCTAACCAAAAAATCAAGTTTGGTCAAAAATGGTCAATCCTTGACCCAATAGGTCAACTTTTGACCAAAATGTCAACTTTAGTCAAAATGGTCAATCCTTGACCTAATGAACAACCCATTACCCAATAGGTCAACTTTTGACCAAAAAGTTACTTTTGGTCAAAATAGTCAATTTTGGACCTAATGATCACCAATTGATCCAATAGGTCAACTTTTGACCAAAAAATCAACTTTAGTCAAAATGGTCAATTTCTGACCCAATGACCAACACATTGACCCTATATGTTAACTTTTGACAAAAAAGTCAAATTTGGTCAAAATGGTAAATCCTTGACCCAATGACTAACCCATTGACCAAATAGGTCAACTTTTAACAAAAAAGTCAATTTTGGTAAAAAAATTAATTTTTGACTTGATGAAGAACCTATTAACCCAATAAGTCAACTTTTGACCAAAAAGTTAACTTTGGTCAAAATGATCAATCCTTGGCCCAATGACTAACCCATTAACCCAATATGACAACTTTTGACTAAAAAGTCAATTTCGCTCATAAGTTGTCAATGTTTGACTTAAATACCACCTAATTGACCTAATAGGTCGACTTTTGACCAAAAAGTCAATTTGGGTCAAAAATAGTCAATTTTTGACTTAATGACCAACCAATTGACCAAATAGGCCAACATTTGACCAAAAGTCACCTTTGGTCAAAATGGTCAATTTTTGAACCAATGACCAACCCATGACCCAATAGGTCAACATTTTGACCAAAAAGTCAACTTTTATCAAAGTGGTCAATCTTGACCCAATGACCAACCCATTGACCCAATAAATCAACTTTTGACAAAAAAGTCAACTTTGATCAAAATGGTCAATTTTTGACCCAACGACCACCCTGTTGACCCATTGGGTCAAACTTAAACCAAAAATTAAATTTTGGTCAAAATTGTTAATCCTTGACACAATGACATACTCATTGACCCAATTGGTCAACTTTTGACAAAAAAGTAAATTTTGGTCAATATACTCAATTTTTAACCTAACAACAACCCCATAGACCAAAAAGTCAACTTTAGTTAAAATGATCAATTTCTGACCCAATAACCAACCCAATTACCCAATAGGTCAACTTTTGACCAAAAAGTTAACTTTGCTTTAAATGGTCAATTTCTGACCTTATGACCACCCCGTTGACCCAATGGGCCGACTTTTGACCAAAAATTTAATTTTGGTCCAAATAGTCACTTTTTGAACTAATGACCAATCCTTGACCCAATGACCAACCCACTGACCCAATAGGTCAACATTTGACCAAAAAGCGAACTTTAGTTAAAATAGACAATCCTTGACACAATGACCAACCCATTGATACAATAGGTCAACTTTTAACCAAAAAGTCAACATTGGTCAAAATGGTCAATTTTTGACGCAATGACCAACTCATTGACCAAATAGGTCAAATTTTGATCAAAAAAATGTACTTTGGTCAAAATGATCAATTCATGACCTAATGACCAACTCTGTGACCCTATAGGTTAACTTTTAAACAAAAAGTCAATTTCGGTCAAAATAGTCAATTTTTAACCTAATCACTAATTTTTGACCCAATAAGTCAATCTCTGACCAAAACGTCAACTTTAGTCAAAATGGTCAATCCTTAACCCAATGACCAACACTTTGACCCAATAAGTCAACCTTTGACGAAAAAGATAATTTATGTCAAAATACTCAATTTTTGACCTAACGACCATCCCATTGATTAAATAGGTCAACTTTTAACTAAGAAGTCAACTTTGGTTAAAATTTTTAATTTTTCACCCAATGACCGAAAAAGTTAAATTTGGACAAAATGATTAATTTTTGATCCAATAACCAACACATTGACCCAATATATCAACTTTTGACCAAAAAGTCAACATTGGTTAAAATGGTCAATCCTTGACCTAATGACCAACCCATTTACCTAAAAGATCAACTTTTGACAAAAAGTAAATTTTTGTCAAAAAAATCAATTTTTTACCTATGACCAACCCATTAACCCAAGAGGTCAACTTTTCACAAATAGTCAACTTTGGTCAAATTTGTCAATTTCTGACATAACGAACACCCAATTGACCCAATGGATCAACTTTTGACCAAAAATTCAAATTCGGTCAAAATAATCAAATTTTGGACGAAATAGCCAAATGACCAATTATTGACCCAATAAGCAATCTCTGACCAAAAGTCAACATTGGACGAAATAGTCAATCTTTGACCCAACGACTAATTCATTGACCTAATAGGTCTACTTTTAACCAAAAAGCCAACTTTTGTCAAAATGGTCAATCCTTGACCCAATGACCAATCCATTGACCCAATATGTCAACTTTTAGCCAAAAAGTCAATTTTGGACAAAATAGTCAATTTTTGACCTAATGACAAATTATTCACCCAATAAATCAATCTCTTACCCAAAAGATAACTTTGGTCAAAATGGTCAATCCTTAACCTAATATCCGGTTCCATTTACCCAATAGGTCAACTTTTTACCCAAAAGTCTACTTTGGTCAAAATGGTCAATCCTTGATCCAATGACCAACCAATTGACCCAATAGGTCAACTTTTGACAAAAAATCAATTTAGGTCAAAATAGTTAATTTTTGACCTACTAACCAATTATTGATCCAATAAGTTAATCTCTGACCAAAAAGTTATCTTTGGTAAAAATGGTCAATTCTTTACCTAATGACCAACTAATTGACCAAATTGGTCAATTTTTAACCAAAAAATACTTTGGTCAAAATGTTCAACCCTTGACCCAATGAGCAACCCATTGACCCAATAGGTTAAATTTTGACAAAAAAACTTAATTTTAGTTAAAATAGTCAATTTTTGACCTAATGACCATTCCATTGATCCTATAGGTTAACTTTAGACCAAAAAGCCAAATTTGGTCGAAATGGTCAATTTCTGACCCAATAACCTCACGTTGACACAATGGGTTAACATTTGACAAAAAAAAATCAATTTTGGTCAATATAATCAATTTTTGACCTAATAAGTCAATCTCTAAAAAAAGTTAATTTTGGGCAAAATGGTAAAACCTTGACCCAATGACCAACCCATTGACCCAATAGGTCAACTTTTTACCAAAAAGTCAACTTTGGTCAAAATGGTCAATCATTGACCAAATAATCAACCCATTGACCAAATAGATCAACTTTTGACCAAGAAGTCAATTTTTATCAAAATAGTAAATTTTTGACCTAATGACCACCCCATTGACCCAACGGGTCAACTTTTGACCAAAATGTGAAATTTGGTCAAAATGGTCAATCTTTGACAAAATAACATACCCATTTACCCAATTGCTCAGATTTTAACAAAAAAGTAAATTTTGGTCAAAACTGTCAATTTTTAAACTAACAACCACCCCAATGACCTAATAGGTTAACTTTTGACCAAAAAAGTCAACTTTAGCTAAAATGGTCATGTTTTGACCCAATAACTAACCCATTGACCCAATTGGCCAACTTTTGACCAAAAAGACAACTTTGGTCAAAATAGTCAATCCTTGACCTAATTACCAACTCATTTACTAAATAGGTCAACATGTGACCAAAAAGTCAATTTTGATTAAAATAGTGAATTTTCGACCTAATGACCACCCCATTGACCAAATAGATGAATTTTGACAAAAAAGTCAGCTTTGGTCAACATGGTTAATTTTGGACCCAATGACTAAAAAGTCAACTTCGGTCAAAAGGGTCAATCCATGACCCAATAACTAACTCATTGACCCAATAGGTCAACTTTTAACCAAGAAGTCAACTTTAGTCAAAAGGGTCATTCCTTGACCCAATGACCAACCCATTGACCAAATTGGCCAACTTTTAACAAAAAAATCAAGTTTGGTCAAAATGGTCATTCATTGACCCAATGACCAACCCATTTACCTAATAGGTCAACTTTTGAACAAAAAGTCACATTTGGTCAAAATAGTCAATTTTTTACTAAATGACCACCCCATTGACTCAGTAGATCAACTTTTAACAAAAAAAGTCAAGTTTGGACAAAATGATCAATTTCTTTCTCGATGACCTACCCATTGACCAAATAGGTCAACTTTTGACAAAAAGCAACTTTGGTAAAAATCGTCAATTTCTAACAAAATGAACACCAAATAATCAATTTTTAACCAAATGACCAATTTATTTATCCAATAATCAGTCTCTGACCAAAAACTCAACTTATTCAAATCAGTATATCCTTGACCCCATGTCGAACCTATTGATCCAATAGGTCAACTTTTGATGAAAAAGTTAACTTTAGTAAAAATGGTCAATTTCTGACCCAATGACCATCCCATAGACCCAATAGGTCAACTTTTGACCAAAAAGTTAAATTTGGTCAAAATGGTCAATCCTTGACCCAATGACCAACCCATAGAGCCTATAGGTCAACTTTTGACTAAAATAGTTAATTTTTGACATAATGACACATTATTGACCCAATAAGTCAATCTCTGACCAAAATGTAAACTTTGGTCAAAATGATCAATCCTTGACCCAATAACTAACCCATTAAACAATTTAGTCAACTTTTGACCAAAAAGAAAACTTTTGTCAAAATAGTCATTCCTTGACACAAATACTAACTCATTGACACAATCGGTCAACTTTTGACCAAAAAGTCAATTTGGTCAATATAGTCAATTTTTTACCTAATGACCACCCCATTGACCCAATAAATCAACTTTTGACTAAAAAATCAACTTTGGTCAAAATGGTCAATTTCTGACCCAATGACAACCTCATTGACCTAATGGATCAACTTTTGACCAAACATTAAATTTTGGTCAAAATTGACAATTTTTGACTAAATGTCCAATTATTAACCCAATAAGTCAATCTATAACCAAAAATCAGCTTTGGTCAAAATGGTCAATCCTTTACACAATGACGAACCCATTGACCCAATAGGTCAACATTTAACCTAAAAGTAAACTATGGTCAAAATGGTCAATCATTCATCCAATGACCCAAAAGATCAACCTTTGACCAAATAGCAATTTTGCACAAAATAATCAAATTTTGACCTCATGACCACCTAAATTACCCAATATGTCAACATTTGACCAAAAAGCCAACTTGGTCAAAATGGTCAATTTCTTACCCAATGACCGTACCCATTGACCTAATAGGTCAACTCTTGAGCAAAAAGTCAACTTTGGTCAAAATGGTCAATCCTTGACCAAATGACCAATCCATTGACCCAAAAGGACAACTTTTGACCAAAAAGACAACTATGGTCAAAATGGTCAATATATGACCCAAAGACCTAATAGATCAACCTTTGACCAAAAAGCAATTTTGTCCAAATAGTTAATTTTTGACTTAATGACCACCCAAATCACCAAATATGTCAACTTTTGACCAAAAAGTCGACTTTGGTCAAAATGGTCAATTTCTGACTCGATGACCAGCCCATTGACCAAATAGGTTAACTTTTGACCAAAAAGTCAACATCGGTCAAAATGGTCAATCCTTGAACCAATAGATGAACTTTTGACTAAAAAGTCAATTTTGGTCAAAATAATTAATTTCTGACCTAAGGACCAATTATTGACCCAATAAGTCCATCTGTTACGAAAAAAGTCAACTTTGGTCAAAATTATCAATTCTTGACCCAATGACCAACCCATTGACCCAATATGTCAACTTTTGACCAAAAAGTCAACTTTGCTATAAATGGTCAATCCTTGACCCAATGACCAACTGATTGACGCAATAGGTCAATTTTTGACCTACAGACCAATTATTGACACAATAAGTCAATCTCTGACTAAAAAGTCAACTTTGGTCAAAATGGATAATCCTTGACCCAATGACCAATCCATTTACCAAAATGGTCAATCCTTGACCCAATGACCGAAAAACTCATCTTCGGCCATAGAGGTAAATTCTTCACCCAATTACCAAATCATTGACCAAATAAGTCAACTTTTGACAAAAAAGCTAACTTTGGTCAAAATGGTCAATTTCTGACCCAATGACCACACTGTTGACCCATTGGGTCAACTTTTGACAAATTTTGACTAAATGACCAATTATTAACCTAGTAAGTCAATCTCTAACCAAAAAATCAACTTTGATCAAAATGGTCAATCCTTGACCAAATGACAAACCATTAACACAATACTTCAACCAAATGACCAACCCATTGACCCAATAGGTTAATTTTTTATTAAAAAGACATCTTTGGTCAAAATGGTTAATTTAAAATGGGTCAACATTGGACAAAAAATTTAATTTTGGTCAAAATAATCAATTTTTGACCTAATGACCAATTATTAACCCAATAAGACAATCTCTGACAAAAGGTCAACTTTGGTCAAAATGGTCAATCCTTGACACAATGACCAACCCGTCGACCCAATAGGTCAAATTTTGACTAAAAACTCAACTTTGGTCAAAATGGTCAATTCTTGACCCATTAACCAACCCATTGACCCAATAGGTCAAATTTTGACCAAAAAGTCAATTTTTGTTTAAATAGTCAATTTTTGATCGAATGACCATCCCATTGACTCAATAGGTAAGTCTTGACCAAAAATTCAACTTTAGTTGAATGGTCAATTTTTGACTCAATGACCACCCAGTTGACCCAATGGGTCAACTTTTGAAAAAAAAATCAATTTTGGTCAAAATAGTCAATTTTTGAACTAATGACCAATTATTGACCTAATAGGTCAATTTCTGACCAAAAAGTCAACTTCGGTCAAAATGGCAAATCCTTGACACAATGACCAACCCACTGACCCAATAGGTCAACTTTATCGAAAAAGTGAACTTTAGTCAAAATAGACACTCCTTAACACAATGACCAACCCATTGGCACGATAGGTCAACTTTTGACCAAAAGTCAACTTTGGTCACAAAAGTCAATTCTTGACCCAATGAATAACCCATTGAGCCAATAGTACAACTTTTGACCAAAAAGTCAACTTTGGTCAAAATGTTCAATCCTTAACCCATTGACCAACCAATTGACCCAATATGCCAACTTTTGACCAAAAAGTCAACTTTGGTTAAAATGGTCAAACCTTGACCTAATGACCAACCTATTGACCCAAAAGGTCAACTTTTGACTAAAAAGTCAATTTTAGTGAAAAGAATCAATTTTTGACTTAATGACCACCCATTGACCAATAATGTCAACTTTTAACCAAAAAGTCAACTTTGGTCAAAATGATCAATCCTAGACCTAATGACCACCTCATTGACCAAATTAGTTAATATATGAACAAAAAGTCAATTGTTTTTTCCTAATGACCAATTATTGACCTAATAAGTCAATCTCTTTCCAAAAAGCCATCTTTGGTCAAAATGATCAATCCTTGACCTAATGGCCAACCGATGGCTCAATAATTCAACTATTTTCCAAAAAGTCAACTTTAGTCAAATTGGTAAATCCTTGATCCAATGACCAACCCATTGATCCAATAGGTCAACTTTTGACCAAAACGTCAAGTTTGGTCAAAAAAGTCAAGTTTTGGCTAAATGACTAAATATTGACCCAAAATGTCAACTTTGACCAAAAAGTCAAGTTTGGTCAAAATGAGCAATGCTTGACCCAATTGGTCAACTTTTGACTGAAAAGTCAACTTTCGTCAAAATGGTTAATCCTTGACCCAAAGACCAACTCATTGACCCAGTAGGTCAACTTTTAACAAAAAGTCACTTTTGGTCAAAATTATCAATTTTTGACCTAATGACCACACAATTGACCGAGTAGGTCAACTTTTGACCAAAAAGTCAACTTTGGTCAAAATAGTCAATTTCTGACCCCATGACTAACCCATTGACCCAATATGTTAACTTTTGACCAAAAAGTTAACTTGGGTAAAAATGCTAAATCCTTCACCCGTTGACCAACCCATTAACCCAATAGGTCAACTTTTAACCAAAAAGTCAAATTGGGCAAAATTTTTAATTTTTGACCTAGTGAACACCCCATTGACCCAATAGGTCAACTTTTGAGCAAAAAGTCAACTTTCATTAAAATAGTCAATTTTTGACAAAATGACCAGCCCTTTAACCAAATAGGTCAACCTTTGATCAAAAAGTTAACTTTGGTCAAAATGGTTAATCCTTGAACCAATGACTAACTCGTTGACCCAATATGTCAACTTTTGATGAAAAAGTCAATTTCAGAAAAAAATAGTCATTTTTTGACTTAATGACCACTCAATTGGCCCAATAGGTCAACTTTTGACCAAAAAGTCAACTTTGCTCAAAATGGTCAATTTTTGACCCAATGACCAACCCATTTACCAATAGGTCAACTTTTGACCAAAAAGTCAACTTTTGTCAAAATGGTTAATCCTTGACCCGATGACCAACCCATTGACCCAATAAATTAACTTTTGACCAAAAAGTCAACTTTGGTCAAAATGGTCAATTTCTGACCCAATGACCACCCCGTTGACCCATTGGGACAACTTTTGACCAAAAAATCAATTTTGGTCAAAATTGTCAATCCTTGACACAATGACATACCCACATTGACCCAATTGGTCAACTTTTGACAAAAAAGTAAATTTTGTTCAAAATAGTCAATTTTTAACCTAGCAGTAACCTTATTAACCAAACAGGTCAACTTTTGACCAAAAAGTCAACTTTAGTTAAAATGGTCAATTTCTGACCCAGTAACCAATCCAATGACCCAATAGGTCAACTTTTGACTAAAAAGACAACTTTAGTCAAATTAGTTAATCCTTGACCTAATGTCCAAGCCGTTGAATAAATAGGTCAATATTTGACCAAAAAGTTAATTTTGGTCAATATGGTCAATCTTTGACCCAATGACCAACCCATTCACCCAATAGGTCAACTTTTGACCAAAAAGTCAATTTTGGTAAAAATAGTCAATTTTTGACCTCATGACCACCCCATTGGCCCAATAGGTCAACTTTTGACCAAAAAGTCAACCTTGGTCAAAATGGATAATTTCTGACCCAGTGACCACCCCTTGACCCAATGGGTCCACTTTTGACCAAAAATCTGATTTTGGTTAAAAAAATCAATTTTTAACCTAATTGACTAATTATTTACCTAATAAGTCAATCTTTGACCAAAAAAACGACTTTGGTCAAAATGGTCATTCATTGACCTAATGATCAACCCATTGACCAAAAGGTCAACTTTTGACAAATAAGTCAAGTTTGATCAAAATGGTCAATTTTTGACCCAATTACCAAACCCCAAGCCAACATGTCAACTTTTGACAAAAAAGTCAACTTTCTTCAAAATGGTCCATTTTTGACACAATGACCACCGCATTGACCAAATGGGTCAACTTTTGACAAAAAATTAATCAATTTTTTACCTAATGAGCAATTATTGACCTAATAAGTCAATCTCAGACAAAAAAGACAACTTTCGTCAAAATGGTTAATCCTTGACCCAATGACCTACCGATTGACCAAATAGGTAAACTTTTGACCAAAAAGTCAACTTTGGTCAAAATGGTCAATCCTTGACCCAATGACTCAATAGGTCAACTTTTGACCAAAAAGTGAATTTCGGTAAAAAAAAATCAAATTTTGACCTATTGATCACCCCATTGACCCAAAAGGTCAAATTTTGACCGAAAGTCAACTTTGGTCAAAATGATCAATTTCTGACCCAATGACCACACCATTGATCCAATAAGTCAACTTTCGACAAAAAAGTCAACTTTCATTAAAATGGTTAACCTTGAACCAATGAACAACTCATTGACCCAATAAGTCAACTTTTGACCAAAAAGTCAGCATTAGTCAAAATGGTCAATCCTTGACCTGATGACCAATCAATTGACCCAATATGTCAACTTTTGACTAGAAAGTCAACTTTAGGGAAAATGGTCATTCCTTGAACCAATGACATACCCATTGACCTAACACGTCAACTTTTGACCAAAACGTCATTTTTGGTCAAAATAGTAATTTTTAACCTAATGGCCACCCATTGACCCAATAGGTCAACTTTTGAGCAAAAAGTCAACTTTTTTTAAAATGGTCAATTTTTGTCCCAATGACCAACCTATTGACCTAATGGTAAACTTTTGACGAAAAAGTCAACTTTAGTCAACTTGATCAATCCTTGACCCAATGGCCAACCCTTTGACCCAATAGGTCAACTTTTAACCAAAATGTCAATTTTGGCCAAAATAGTTAATTTTTCACCTAAGAGCAATTATTGCCCAATAAGTCAATCTCTTACCAAAAAGTCAACTTTGGTCAATCATTGACCCAATGAGAAACCCGATCGACCTAACAGATTAACTTTTGACTAAAAAGTCTAATTTGATTAAAATGGTCAATTTCTGACCCAATGACCAACAAATTGACCTAATATGTCAAATATTGACCAAAAAGTCAACTTTGGTCAAATTGATCAATCCACGACCCAATGACCGACCCATTGACCCAAGAGGTCAATATTTGACCAAAAAGCTAATTTTGGTCAAAATAGTCATTTTTTAACTAATGACCAATTATTTACCCAATAAGTTAATCTCTTACCAAAAAGTCAACTTTGGTCAAAATGATCAATCCTAGACCCAATGACCAAATCATTGACCCAATACGTCAATATTTGATCAACAAGTCAATTTTGGTCAAAATAGTCAACTTTTTACCTAATGACTAATTATTGACCCAATAAGTCAATCTCTTTCCAAAACGTCAACTTTGGTCAAAATGAAGAATCATTGACCCAATGACCAACCCATTGACCCAATAGGTCAAATTTTAACCATGAAGTCAACTTTGGTCAAAATGGCTAATCCTTAACACAATGACCAACCCATTGACCCAAAAGGTCAACTTTTGATCACAAAGTCAAGTTTCATCAAAATGTTCAATTTCTGACCCAATGACCAACCCATCGACCCTATATGTCATATTTTGTTGAAAAAGACAACTTTAGTCAAAACGGTTAATTTCTGACACAATGACCACCCCATTGACTCAATGGGTCAACTTTTGACCTAAAATTCAATTTATATCAAAATAATCAATGTTTCACCGAATGACTAATTATTGACCCAATAAGTCAACTCTGACCAAAAAGTCAAGTTTGGTCAAAATGGTCAATCCTTAACCCATTAGGTCAACTTTTGAACAAAATGTCAACTTTAGTCAAAATGGTTAATCCTTGACCCAACGAACAACCCATTGACCAATAGGTCAACTTTTGACTAAAAAGTCACTTTTGGTCAAAATAGTCAATTTTTGACCAAATGACCACCAAATTGACCAAATAGGTCAACCTTTGGCCAAAAAGTCAACTTTAGTCAAATTAGTCAATTTCTGAACCAATGACCAACACATTGACCTAATATGTTAACTTATGACAAAAAAGTCAATTTTGGTCAAAATGGTAAATCGTTGACCTAATGACCAACACATTGACCTAATAGGTCAACTTTTAACAAAAAAGTCAATTTTAGTCAAAATTTTCAATTTTTGACTTAATGAACACCCCATTGACCCAATAGGTCAACTTTTGAGCAGAAACTCAATTTTGGTTAAAATTGTCAATTTTTGGTAAAATGACCAACCCATTAACCCAATAGGTCAACTTTAGACCAAAAAGTCAACTTTGGTGAAAATGGTCAATCTTTGACCTAATGACTAACCGATTAACCGAATATGATAACTTTTGACCAAAAAGTCAATTTCAGTCAAAAATAGTCAATTTTTGACTTAATGACCACCCAATTGACCCAATAGGTATACTTTTGCCCTAAAAATCAATTTCGGTAAAAAAATGTCAATTTTTGACTTAAATAACACCCAATTGTCAATTTTTGACTTAATTAACACCCATTGGGTCAACCTTTGACCAAAAATTCAATTTTGGCCAAAATTGTCAATCCTTGACACAATCACAAACGCATTGACCCAGTTGGTCAACGTTTGACAAAAAAATAAATTTTGGTCAAAATAGTCAATTTTTAACCTAACAACAACCCCATTGACCAAACAGGTCTACTTTTGACCAAAAAGTTAACTTTAGTTAAAATGGTTAATTTCTGACCAAATAACCAACCCTATTACCCAATATGTCAACTTTCAACAAAAAAGTCAACTTTAGTTGAAATGATCAATTTTTGACCCGATGCCACCCCGTTGACCCAATGAAACAACTTTTGACCAAAATTCAATTTTGGTCAAAATAGTCAGTTTTTGAACTAATGACCAATCCCTGACCCAACGACCAACCCATTGACCCGAGAGGTCAACATTTGACAAAAAAAGTGACTTTTAGTCAAAATAGACAATCCTTGACACAATGACCAACCCATTGACACAATACATCAACTTTTGACCAATTATTGACCCAATAAGTCAATCTCTAGCCAAAAAGATAACTTGTTCAAATCGTTATATCCTTGACCCATTGACCAACCTATGGATCCAATAGGACAACTTTTGAAGAAAAACTCAACTTTGGTAAAAATGGTCAATTTATGACCCAATTACAACCCATTGACCAAACAGGTTAACGTTTGGCCAAAAAGTAAACATTGGTTAAAATGGTCAATCCTTGACCCAATGACCAACCCATAAATGCAATAGGTCAACTTTTAACCAAAATAGTAAATTTTTGACATAATGACCAATTATTGACCCAATAAGTCAATCTCTGATCAAAAAGACAACTTTGGTCAAAATGGCCAATCCTTGATCCAATGACCAACCCATTAACCCAATTGGTCAACTTTTGACTAAAAAGTGAACTTCTGTTAAAATAGTCAATCCTTGACACAAATACTAACCCATTGACACAATAAGTCAACTTTTGACCAAAAAGACAATTTTGGTCAATATAGTTAATTTTTGACCGAATCACCACCCCTTTGACCCAATAAGTCAACTTTTGACCAAAAAGTCAATTTTAATCAAAATACTAAATTTCTGACCCAATGACCACCCCATTGACCTAATGAGTCCATTTTTGACCAAAACTTAAATTTTGGTCAACATAGTCAAATTTTGACCTAATGTCCAATTATTGACGCAATAAGTCAATCTTTGACTAAAAATTAGCTTTGGTCAAAATGGTCAATTCTTGACCCAATGACTAGCCCATTGACCCAATAGGTTAACTTTTGACAAAAAAGTTAACTATGGTCAAAATGTTCAATCTTTGACCCATTGACCCAATAGATAAATCTTTGACCAAATAGCAATTTTGGTCCAAATAGTTAATTTTTGACCTAATGACCACCTAAATTACCCAATATGTCAACTTGTGACCAAATAGTCAACTTTGGTCAAAATGGTCAATTTCTTACCCAATGACCAGCTTATTCACCCAATAGGTCAACTCTTGAGCAAAAAGTCAACTTTGATCAAAATGGTCAATCCTTGATCAAATGACCAACCAATTGACCCAAAAGGACAACTTTTGACCAAAAAGACAACTATGGTCGAAATGGTCGATCTATGACCCGATGACACGATAGATCAACCTTTGACCAAAAAGCACTTTTGTCCAAATAGTTAATTTTTGACCTAAAGACCACCCAATTCACCAAATATGTCAACTTTTGACCAAAAAGTCGACTTTACTTAAAATGGTCTATTTCTGACCCAATGACCAGCCCATTGACCAAATAGGTTAACTTTTGACCAAATAGTCAACTTTGGTCAAAATGGTCATTCCTTGACCCAATTGGTGAACTTTTGACCAAAAAGTCAATTTTGGTCAAAGTAGTCAATTTCTGACCTAATGACAAATTATTGACCCAATAAGTCCATCTCTTACCAAAAAAGTCAACTTTGGTCAAAATTGTCAATCCTTGACCCAATGACCAACCCATTGACCCAATATGTCAACTTTTGACCAAAAAGTCAACTTTGGTCAAAATGGTCAATCCTTGACCCAATGACCAACCGATTGACCCAATAGGTCAATTTTTAAACAAAAATTCATTTTTTGTCAAAATTATCAATTTTTGACCTACTGATCAGTTATTCACACAATAAGGCAATCTCTAACTGAAAAGTCAACTTTGGTCAAAATGGTCAATCCTTGACCCAATGACCAATCCATTTACCAAAAAGTTCAATCCTTCAACTAATGACCAAAAAACTCATCTTCGGCCATAGTGGTAAATTCTTCACCCAATTACCAACTCATTGACCAAATAGGTTAACTTTTGACCAAAAAGTTAACTTTGGTCAAAATGGTCAATTTCTGACCCAATGACCACCCTGTTTACCCAATGGGACAACTTTTGACAAATTTTGACTTAATGACCAATTATTCACCTAGTAAGTCAATCTCTAACAAAAAATCAACTTTGGTCAAAATGGTCAATCCTTGACCCAATGACAAACCATTAACACAATACTTCAACCAAATGACCAACCCATTGACCCAATAGGTTAATTTTTGAATAAAAAGTCATCTTTGTTCAAAATAATCAATTTTTGACTTAATGACCAATTATTAACCCAATAAAACAATCTCTGACAAAAGTCAACTTTGGTCAAAATGGTCAATCCTTGAACCGATGACCGACCCGTCGACTCAATAGGTCAAGTTTTAACCAAAGAATCAACTTTGGTCAAAATGGTCAATCCATTAACCAACCCATTGACCCAATAGGTCAAATTTTGACCAAAAAGTCAATTTTGTTCTAAATAGTCAATTTTTGACCTAATGACCATCCCATTGACTCTATAGGTAACTCTTCACCAAAAAGTCAACTTTAGTTGAATGGTCAATTTTTGACCCAATGACCACCCGTTGACCCAATGGGTCAACTTTTGACAAAAAAATTCAATTTTGGTCAAAATAGTCAATTTTTGAACTAATGACCAATTATTGACCCAATAGGTCAATTTCTGACCAAAAAGTCAACTTTGGTCAAAATGACAAATCCTTGACACAATGACCAACCCACTGACCCAATAGGTCAACTTTTATCGAAAAAGTGAACTTTAGTCAAACTAGACAATCCTTGACACAATGACTAACCCATTGACACAAAAGGTCAACTTTTGACCAAAAGTCAACTTTGGTCACAAAAGTCAATCCTTGACCCAATGAACAACCCATTGAGCCAATAGTACCAAAAAGTCAACTTTGGTCAAAATGTTCAATCCTTAACCCATTGACCAACGAATTGACCCAATATGCCAACTTTTGGCCAAAATGTCAACTTTGGTCAAAATGGTTAATCTTTGACCCAAAGACCAACTCATTGACCCAGTAGGTCAACTTTTAACAAAAAGTCACTTTTGGTCAAAATTATCAATTTTTGACCTAATGACCACACAATTGACCGAGTAGGTCAACTTTTGACCAAAAAGTCAACTTTGGTCAAAATGGTCAATTTCTGACCCCATGACTAACCCATTGACCCAATATGTTAACTTTTGACCAAATAGTTAACTTGGGTAAAAATGCTAAATCCTTCACCTAGTTGACCAACCCATTAACCCAATATGTCAACTTTTAACCAAAAAGCAAATTTAGGCAAAATATTCAATTTTTGACCTAGTGAACACCCCATTGACCCAATAGGTCAACTTTTGAGCAAAAAGTCAACTTTCATTAAAATAGTCAATTTTTGACCAAATGACCAACCCTTTAACCAAATAGGTCAACCTTTGATCAAAAAGTTAACTTTGGTCAAAATGGTTAATCCTTGAACCAATGACTAACCCGTTGAACCAATATGTCAACTTTTGATGAAAAAGTCAATTTCAGAAAAAAATAGTCATTTTTTGACTTAATGACCACTCAATTGGCCCAATAGATCAACTTTTGACCAAAAAGTCAACTTTGCTCAAAATGGTCAATTTCTGACCCAATGACCAACCCATTTACCCAATAGGTCAACTTTTGATCAAAAAGTCAACTTTTGTCAAAATGGTTAATCCTTGACCCGATGACCAACCCATTGACCCAATAAATCAACTTTTGACCAAAAAGTCAACTTTGGTCAAAATGGTCAATTTCTGACCCAATGACCACCCCGTTGACCCATTGGGAAACTTTTGATCAAAAAATCAATTTTGGTCAAAATTGTCAGTCCTTGACACAATGACATACCCACATTGACCCAATTGGTCAACTTTTGACAAAAAAGTAAATTTTGGTCAAAATAGCCAATTTTTAACCTAGCATAATCCTTATTGACCATATAAGTCAACTTTTGACCAAAAAGTCAACTTTAGTTAAAATGGTCAATTTCTGACCCAATAACCAACCCATTGACCCATTAGGTCAACTTTTCGACTAAAAAGACAACTTTAGTCAAATTAGTTAATCCTCGACCTAATGTCCAAGCCGTTGAATAAATAAGTCAATATTTGACAAAAAAGTTAATTTTGGTCAATATGGTCAATCTTTGACCCAATGACTAACCCATTCACCCAATAGGTCAACTTTTGACCAAAAAGTCAATTTTAGTAAAAATAGTCAATTTTTGACCTCATGACCACCCCATTGGCCCAATAGGTCAACTTTTGACCAAAAAGTCAACCTTGGTCAAAATGGATAATTTCGACCCAATGATTAACCCTATCAATCTAATGGGTCCACTTTCGACCAAAAATCCGATTTTGGTTAAAAATCAATTTTTAACCTAATTGATTAATTATTTACCTAATAAGTCAATCTTTGACAAAAACGACTTTGTCAAAATGGTCATTCATTGACCTAATGATCAACCCATTGACCAAAAGGTCAACTTTTGACAAATAAGTCAAGTTTGATCAAAATGGTCAATTTTTGACCCAATTACCAAACCCCAAGCCAACATGTCAACTTTTGACAAAAAAGTCAACTTTCCTCAAAATGGTCCATTTTTGACACAATGACCACCGCATTGACCAAATGGGTCAACTTTTGACAAAAAATTAATCAAGTTTTACCTAATGAGCAATTATTGACCTAATAAGTCAATCTCAGACCAAAAAGACAACTTTCGTCAAAATGGTTAATCCTTGACCCAATGACCTACCGATTGACCAAATAGGTAAACTTTTGACCAAAAAGTCAACTTTAGTCAAAATGGTCAATCCTTGACCCAATGACTCAATAGGTCAACTTTTGACCAAAAAGTGAATTTCGGTAAAAAAATCAAATTTTGACCTAATGATCACCCCATTGACCCAAAAGGTCAAATTTTGACCGAAAGTCAACTTTGGTCAAAATGATCAATTTCTGACCCAATGACCACACCATTGATCCAATAAGTCAACTTTCGACAAAAAAGTCAACTTTCATTAAAATGGTTAACCTTGAACCAATGAACAACCCATTGACCCAATAAGTCAACTTTTGACCAAAAAGTCAACATTAGTCAAAATGGTCAATCCTTGACCTGATGACCAATCAATTGACCCAATATGTCAACTTTTGACCAAAAAGTCAACTTTAGGGAAAATGGTCAATCCTTGAACCAATGACATACCCATTGACCTAACACGTCAACTTTTGACCAAAACGTCATTTTTGGTCAAAATAGTAATTTTTTACCTAATGACCACCCATCAATCTAATAGATCAACTTTCGAGCAAAAAGTCAACTTTTTTTAAAATGGTCAATTTTTGTCCCAATGACCAACCTATTGACCTAATGGTAAACTTTTGACGAAAAAGTCAACTTTAGTCAACTTGATCAATCCTTGACCCAATGGCCAACCCATCAATCTAATAGTCGACTTTTAACCAAAATGTCAATTTTGGCCAAAATAGTTAATTTTTGACCTAAGAGCAATTATTACCCAATAAGTCAATCTCTTACCAAAAAGTCAACTTTGGTCAATCATTGACCCAATGAGAAACCCATTGACCCAACAGATTAACTTTTGACTAAAAAGTCTAATTTGATTAAAATGGTCAATTTCTGACCCAATGACCAACAAATTGACCTAATATGTCAAATATTGACCAAAAAGTCAACTTTGGTCAAATTGATCAATCCCTGACCCAATGACCGACCCATTGACCCAAGAGGTCAATATTTGACCAAAAAGCTAATTTTGGTCAAAATAGTCATTTTTTAACTAATGACCAATTATTTACCCAATAAGTTAATCTCTTACCAAAAAGTCAACTTTGGTCAAAATGATCAATCCTAATCCAATGACCAAACTCATTGACCCAATACGTCAATATTTGATCAACAAGTCAATTTTGGTCAAAATAGTCAACTTTTTACCTAATGACTAATTATTGACCCAATAAGTCAATCTCTTTCCAAAACGTCAACTTTGGTCAAAATGAAGAATCATTGACCCAATGACCAACCCATTGACCCAATAGGTCAAATTTTAACCATGAAGTTAACTTTGGTCAAAATGGCTAATCCTTAACACAATGACCAACCCATTCGACCCAAAAGGTCAACTTTTGATCACAAAGTCAAGTTTCATCAAAATGTTCAATTTCTGACCCAATGACCAACCCATCGACCCTATATGTCATATTTTGTTGAAAAAGACAACTTTAGTCAAAACGGTTAATTTCTGACACAATGACCACCCCATTGACTCAATGGGTCAACTTTTGACCTAAAATTCAATTTTGATCAAAATAATCAATGTTTCACCGAATGACTAATTATTGACCCAATAAGTCAACTCTGACCAAAAAGTCAAGTTTGGTCAAAATGGTCAATCCTTAACCCATTAGGTCAACTTTTGAACAAAATGTCAACTTTAGTCAAAATGGTTAATCCTTGACCCAAGGAACAACCCATTGACCAATAGGTCAACTTTTGACTAAAAAGTCACTTTTGGTCAAAATAGTCAATTTTTGACCAAATGACCAACAAATTGACCAAATAGGTCAACCTTTGACCAAAAAGTCAACTTTAGTCAAATTAGTCAATTTCTGAACCAATGACCAACACATTGACCTAATATGTTAACTTAGGACAAAAAAGTCAATTTTGGTCAAAATGGTAAATCATTGACCTAATGACCAACACATTGACCTAATAGGTCAACTTTTAACAAAAAAGTCAATTTTAGTCTAAATTTTCAATTTTTGACTTAATGAACACCCCATTAACGCAATAGGTCAACTTTTTAGCAGAAACTCAATTTTGCTTAAAATTGTCAATTTTTGGTAAAATGACCAACCCATTAACCCAATAGGTCAACTTTAGACCAAAAAGTCAACTTTGGTGAAAATGGTCAATCCTTGACCTAATGACTAACCGATTAACCGAATATGATAACTTTTGACCAAAAAGTCAATTTCGACCAAAAATAGTCAATTTTTGACTTAATGACCACCCAATTGACCCAATAGGTATACTTTTGCCCTAAAAATCAATTTCGGTAAAAAATTGTCAATTTTTGACTTAATTAACACCCAATTGTCAATTTTTTGTCTAATTGACCTAATAGTCAACTTTGGTCAAAATGGTCAATTTTTGACGCAATGACCAACCCATAGACCCAATATGTCAACTTTTGACCAAAAAGTCAACTATTGTCAAAATGGTCAATCTTGACCCAATGACCAACCCATTGACCCAATAAATCAACTTTTGACCAAAAAGTCAACTTTGGTCAAAAAGGTCGATTATTTTACCCAACGACCACCCCGTTGACCCATTGGGTCAACCTTTGACCAAAAATTCAATTCTGGCCAAAATTGTCAATCCTTGACACAATCACAAACGCATTGACTCAGTTGGTCAACGTTTGACAAAAAAATAAATTTTGGTCAAAATAGTCAATTTTTAACCTAACAACAACCCCGTTGACCAAACAGGTCTACTTTTGACCAAAAAGTTAACTTTAGTTAAAATGGTTAATTTCTGACCAAATAACCAACCCTATTACCCAATGTCAACTTTCAACAAAAAAGTCAACTTTTGTTGAAATGATCAATTTTTGACCCGATGCCACCCCGTTGACCCAATGAATCAACTTTTGACCAAAAATTCAATTTTGGTCAAAATAGTCAGTTTTTGAACTAATGACCAATCCCTGACCCAACGACCAACCCATTGACCCGAGAGGTCAACATTTGACCAAAAAAGTGACTTTTAGTCAAAATGCATAATCCTTGACACAATGACCAACCCATTGACACAATACATCAACTTTTAAACAATTATTGACCCAATAAGTCAATCTCTAGTCAAAAAGATAACTTGTTCAAATCGTTATATCCTTGACCCATTGACCAACCTATGGATCCAATAAGACAACATTTAAAGAAAAACTCAACTTTGGTAAAAATGGTCAATTTATGACCCAATTACAACCCATTGACCCAACAGGTTAACGTTTGGCCAAAAAGTGAACTTTGGTCAAAATGGTCAATCCTTGACCCAATGACCAACCCATAAATGCAATTGGTCAACTTTTAACCAAAATAGTAAATTTTTGACATAATGACCAATTATTGACCCAATAAGTCAATCTCTGACCAAAAAGACAACTTTGGTCAAAATGGCCAATCCTTGATCCAATGACCAACCCATTAACCCAATTGGTCAACTTTTGACTAAAAAGTGAACTTCTGTTAAAATAGTCAATCCTTGACACAAATACTAACCCATTGACACAATAGGTCAACTTTGACCAAAAGACAATTTTGGTCAACAAAGTCAATTTTTGACCGAACCACCCCTTTGACCCAATAAGTCAACTTTTGACCAAAAAGTCAATTTTAATCAAAATACTAAATTTCTGACCCAATGACCACCCCATTGACCTAATGAGTCCATTTTTGACCAAAACTTAAATTTTGGTCAACATAGTTAAATTTTGACCTAATGTCCAATTATTGACGCAATAAGTCAATCTTTGACTAAAAATTAGCTTTGGTCAAAATGGTCAATTCTTGACCCAATGACTAGCCCATTGACCCAATAGGTTAACTTTTGACAAAAAGTCAACTATGGTCAAAATGTTCAATCTTTGACCCATTGACCCAATAGATAAATCTTTGTCCAAATAGCAATTTTGGTCCAAATAGTTAATTTTTGACCTAATGACCACCTAAATTACCCAATATGTCAACTTTTGACCAAAAAGTCAACTTTGGTCAAAATGGTCAATTTCTTACCTAATGACTCAGCTTTATTCGACCCAATAGGTCAACTCTTGAGCAAAAAGTCAACTTTGATCAAAATGGTCAATCCTTGATCAAATGACCAACCAATTGACCCAAAAGGACAACTTTTGACCAAAAAGACAGCTATGGTCAAAATGGTCAATCTATGACCCAATGACACAATAGATCAACCTTTGACCAAAAAGCAATTTTGTCCAAATAGTTAATTTTTGACCTAATGACCACCCAATTCACCAAATATGTCAACTTTTGACCAAAAATTCGACTTTACTTAAAATGGTCTATTTCTGACCCAATGACCAGCCCATTGACCAAATAGGTTAACTTTTGACCAAATAGTCAACTTTGGTCAAAATGGTCATTCCTTGACCCAATTGGTGAACTTTTGACCAAAAAGTCAATTTTGGTCAAAGTAGTCAATTTCTGACCTAATGACCAATTATTGTCCCAATAAGTCCATCTCTTACCAAAAAAGTCAACTTTGGTCAAAATTGTCAATCCTTGACCCAATGACCAACCCATTGACCCAATATGTCAACTTTTGACCAAAAAGTCAACTTTGGTCAAAATGGTCAATCCTTGACCCAATGACTAACCGATCGACCTAACAGGTCAATTTTTAAACAAAAATTCATTTTTTGTCAAAATTATCAATTTTTGACCTACTGATCAGTTATTCACACAATAAGGCAATCTCTAACTGAAAAGTCAACTTTGGTCAAAATGATCAATCCTTGACCCAATGACCAATCCATTTACCAAAAAGTTCAATCCTTCACCTAATGACCAAATAGGTGAATTCTTCACCCAATTACCAACTCATTGACCAAATAGGTTAACTTTTGACCAAAAAGTTAACTTTGGTCAAAATGGTCAATTTCTGACCCAACGACCACCCTGTTTACCCAATGGGTTAACTTTTGACTTAATGACCAATTATTCACCTAGTAAGTCAATCTCTAACAAAAAATCAACTTTGGTCAAAATGGTCAATCCTTGACCCAATGACAAACCATTAACACAATACTTCAACCAAATGACCAACCCATTGACCCAATAGGTTAATTTTTCAATAAAAAATCATCTTTGTTAAAAATAATCAATTTTTGACTTAATGACCAATTATTAACCCAATAAAACAATCTCTGACAAAAGTCAACTTTGGTCAAAATGGTCAATCCTTGAACCGATGACCGACCCGTCGACTCAATAGGTCAAGTTTTGACCAAAGAATCAACTTTTGTCAAAATGGTCAATCCATTAACCAACCCATTGACCCAATAGGTCAAATTTTGACCAAAAAGTCAATTTTGTTCGAATATCAATTCGACCTAATGACCATCCCATCGACTCTATAGATAACTCTTCACCAAAAAGTCAACTTTAGTTGAATGGTCAATTTTCGACCCAATGACCACCCGTTGACTCTAATGGGTCAACTTTTGACAAAAATTCAATTTTGGTCAAAATAGTCAATTTTGAACTAATGACCAATTATTGACCCAATAGGTCAATTTCTGACCAAAAAATCAACTTTGGTCAAAATGGCAAATCCTTCACACAGTGACCAACCCACTGACCCAAAAGGTCAACTTTATCGAAAAAGTGAACTTTAGTCAAAATAGACAATCCTCGACACAATGACTAACCCATTGACTCAAAAGGTCAACTTTTGACCAAAAGTCAACTTTGGTCACAAAAGTCAATCCTTGACCCAATGAACAACCCATTGAGCCAATAGTACCAAAAAGTCAACTTTGGTCAAAATGTTCAATCCTTAACCCATTGACCAACGAATTGACCCAATATGCCAACTTTTGGCCAAAATGTCTACTTTGGTCAAAATTGTCAAACCTTGACAAATAACCAACCAATTGACCTAAAAGGTCAACTTTTGACTAAAAAGTCAATTTTAGTCAAAAGAATCAATTTTTGACCAAATGACCAGCCATTGACCAATAATGTCAACTTTTAACCAAAAAGTCAACTTTGGTCAAAATAATCAATCCTAGACCTAATGACCACCACATTTACCAAACTAGTTAATATTTGAACAAAAAGTCAATTTTTTTCAAAATAGTGAATATTTGACCTAATGACCAATTATTGACCCAATAAGTCAATGTCTTACTAAAAAGTCATCTTTGATCAAAATGATCAATCCTTGACCTAATGGACAACCCATTGACCCAATTGGTCAACTATTTTCCAAAACGTCAACTTTAGTCAAAATGGTCAATCCTTGACCCAACGATCAACCCATTGACCCAAAAGGTCAACTTTTGACCAAAAAGTCAAGTTTGGTCAAAAAAGTCAAGTTTTGACCGAATGACTAATTATTGACCCAAAAAGTCAATTCTGACCAAAAGGTCAAGTTTGGTCAAAATGATCAATGCTTAACCCAATTGGTCAAATTTTGACCGAAAAGTTAACTTTCGTCAAAATGGTTAATCCTTGACCCAAAGACCAACACATTGACCCAATAGGTCAACTTTTACCAAAAAGTCACTTTTGGTCAAAATAGTCAATTTTTAACCTAATGACCACCCAATTGACCGAGAAGGTCAACGTTTGACCAAAAAGTCAACTTTGGTCAAAATGGTCAATTTCTGACCTAATGACCAACCCATTGACCCAATATGTTAACTTTTGACCAAAAAGGTTAACTTGGGTAAAATTGGTAAATCCTTGTCCCAATGACCAACTCATTAATCAAATAGGTCAAATTTTAACCAAAAAGTCAACTTTGGTCAAAATGGTCAATCCTTGACCCAATAACCAACCAATTGACCCAATAGGTCAATTTTTTATCAAAAATTCATTTTTTGTAAAAATTGTCAATTTTTGACCTACTGACCAATTATTGACACAATAAGTCAATCTCTGACCGAAAAGTCAACTTTGGTCAAAATGGTCAATCCTTGACCCAATGACCAATCCATTTACCAAAATGGTCAATCCTTGACCCAATTACCAAAAAAACTCATCTTCGGCCATAGTGGTAAATTCTTCACCCAATTACCAACTCATTGACCAAATAGGTCAACTTTTGACCAAGAAGTTAACTTTGGACAAAATGGTCAATTTCTGACCCAATGGCCACCCTGTTGACCCAATGGGTCAACTTTTGACAAATTTTGACTTAATGACCAATTATTGATCACAAGTAAGTCGATATCTAACCAAAAATCAACTTCGGTCAAAATGAACCGATCTTTGAACCGATGACAAACCATTAACACAATACTTCAACCAAATAACCAACCCATTTACCCAAAAATGGTCAATTTTTGAATAAAAAGTCATCTTTGGTCAAAATGGTTAATTTTTTACCCTAATGACCACCTCGTTGACCCAATGGGTCAACATTGGACAAAAAATTTAATTTTGGTCAAAATAATCAATTTTTGACCTAAATGACCAATTATTAACCCAATAAGACAATCTCTAACCAAAAGTCAGCTCAAAATGGTTAATCCTTAACCCGATGACCAAACCGTCGACTCAATAGGTCAAGTTTTGACAAAAAGGTCAACTTTGGTCAAAATGGTCAATTGTTGGCCCATTAACCAACCCCTTGACCCAATAGGTTAAATTTTGACCAAAAAGTCAATTTTGGTCTAAATAGTCAATTTTTGACCTAATGAGCATCCCATTGACTCAATTGGTAACTTTTCACCAAAAAGTCAACTATGGTTGAAATGATCAATTTTGACCCAGTGACCACCCCGTTGACCCAATGGGTTAACTTTTGACAAAAAAATTCAATTTTGGTCAAAATAGTCAATTTTTGAACTAATGACCAATTATTGACCCAATAGGTAAATTTCTGACCAAAAAGTCAACTTTGGTCAAAATGGCAAATCCTTGACCCAATGACCAACCCACTGACCCAACAGGTCAACTTTTATCGAAAAAGGGAACTTTAGTCAAAATAGACAATTCTTGACCCAATAACCAACCATTGACCAGTAATGTCAACTTTTAACCAAAAAGTCAACTTTGGTCAAAATGATCAATCCTAGACCTAATGACCACCTCACTGACCAAATTAGTTAATATTTGAACAAAAGTTAATTTTTTTCAAAATAGTGAATTATTGACCCAATAAGTCAATCTCTTACCAAAAAGTCATCTTTGGTCAAAATGATCAATCCTTGACCTAATGGCCAACCCATTGACCCAATAGGTCAACTATTTTCCAAAAAGTCAACTTTAGTCAAAATGGTCAATCCTTAACCCAATGACTAACTCATTGACCCAATATGTCAACTTTTAACCAAAAAGTCAAGTTTGGTAAAAAAAGTCAAGTTTTGACCGAATAACTAATTATCGACCAAAAAGTCAACTCTAACTAAAAAGTCAAGTTTGGTCAAAATGATCATTCGTCAAAATGGTTAATCCTTGACCCAAAGACCAACTCATTGACCCAAAAGGTCAACTTTTACCAAAAAGTCACTTTTGGTCAAAATAGTCAATTTTTGACCTAATGACCACCTAATTGACCGAGTAGGTCAACTTTGGACCAAAAGGTCAACTTTTGTCAAAATGGTCAATTTCTAATCCAATGACCAACCCATTGACCCAAGATGTTAACTTTTGACCAAAAAGTTAACTTTGGTAAAAATGATAAATCGTTGACCGAATTACCAACCCATTAACCATATAGGTTAACTTTTAACCAAAAAGTTAAATTTGGGAAAAAAATTTCATTTTTTGACCTAGTGAACACCCCATTGACCCAATAGGTCAACTTTTGAGCAAAAAGTCAACTTTCATTAAAATAATCAATTTTTGACCAAATAACCAACCCTTTAACCAAATAGGTTATCCTTTGATCAAAAAATTAACTTTGGTCAAAATGGTCAATCCTTGACCTAATGACTAACCCGTTGACCTAATAGGTCTCTTTTTGACCAAAAAGACAATTTCGAAAAAAATAGTCAATTTTTGACTTAATGACCACTCAATCGACCCAATAGGTCAACTTTTGACCAAAAAATGAACTTTGGTCAAAATGGTCAATTTCTAACCCAAGGACCAACACATTTACCCAATAAGTCAACTTTTGACCACAAAGTCAACTTTTGTCAAAATGGTCAATCCTTGACCCGATGACCAACCCATTGACCCAATAAATCAACTTTTGACCAAAAAGTTAACTTTGGTCAAAATGGTCAATTTCTGACCCAATGACCACCCCGTTGACCCATTGGGTCAACTTTTGACAAAAAAATCAATTTCAGTCAAAATTGTCGATCCTTGGGACAATGACATACCCACATTGACCCAAATGGGTCAACTTTTGACAAAAAAGTAAATTTTGGTCAAAATAGTCAATTTTTAACCTAGCAATAACCTTATTAACCAAACAGGTCAACTTTTGACCAAAAAGTCAACTTAATTTAAAATGGTCAATTTCTGACCCAATAACCAACTCATTGACCCAATAGGTCAACTTTTGACCAAAAACACAACTTTGGCCAAATTGGTTAATCCTTGACCTAATGACCAACCCATTAAATAAATAGGTCAATATTTGACCAAAAAGTTAATTTTGGTCAATATGGTCAATCCTTCACCCAATGACCAACCCATTCACCCAGTAGGTTAACTTTTGACCAAGAAGTCAATTTTGGTCAAAATAGTCAATTTTTGACCTTATGACCACCCAATTGGCCCAATAGGTCAAAGATTGACCAAAAAGTCAACCTTGGTCAAAATAGATAATTTCTGACCCAATGACCACCCCATCGACCCAATGGGTCAACTTTTGACCAAAATTCAATTTTGGT
The DNA here is from genome assembly GCA_022702705.1 of Papilionanthe hookeriana x Papilionanthe teres. Lineage (NCBI taxonomy): Eukaryota > Viridiplantae > Streptophyta > Magnoliopsida > Asparagales > Orchidaceae > Papilionanthe > Papilionanthe hookeriana x Papilionanthe teres. The sequence goes on from CM040433.1 coordinate 72,027,730, forward strand.
TAAAATAATCAAATTTTGACCTAATTGACTAATTATTGACCAAATAAGTCAATCTTTGACCAAAAAGACGACATTGGTCAAGATGGTCATTCGTTGACTTAATGACCAACCCATTGACCAATAGGTCAACTTTTGACAAAAAAGTCAAGTTTGATCAAGTGGTCAATTTTTGACCCATTTACCAAACCCCTAAGCCAACGTGTCAACTTTCGACAAAAAAGTCAGCTTCGTCAAAATGGTCAATTTCTGACACAATGACCACCCCATAATACCAAATGGGTCAACTTTTGACGAAAAATTCAATTTTGGTTAATATAATAAATTTTTGACCTAATGAGCAATTATTGACCTAATAAGTCAATATCCGACCAAAAAGTTAACTTTTGTCAAAATGGTCAATGCTTGACCAAATGACCTACCGATTAACCAAATAGGTAAACTTTTGACCAAAAAGACAACTTTGGTCAAAATGGTCAATCCTTGGCCCAATGACTCAATAGGTCAACTAACTTTTTTGTCAAAAGTTAACCTATTGGGTCATTGGGTCCATGATTGACCACTTTGACCAAAATTGACTTTTTGGTCAATAGTTGACATACAGGGTTAATGGGATTGTCATAGGGTCAAGGATTGATCATTTTGACTAAAGTCGACTTTTCAATCAGAGATTGACTTATTGGGTCAATAATTTGTCACTAGGTCAAAAAGTGTCCATTTTGACCAAAATTAACTTTTTGGTCAAAAGTTAACCTATTTGGTCAATGGGTTGATCATTGGGTCGAGGATGGACCATTTTGACCAAAGTTGACTTTTTGGTGAAAAATTGACCTATTGGGTCAATGGGTTGGTTACTGGGTCAATGATTGATCATTATGACCAAGGTTGACTTTTTGGTCAGAGATTGACTTAAAGGGTTAATAATTAGTCATTAGGTAAAAATTAGCTATTTTGGTCAAAAGTTGACTTTTAGGTCAAAAGTTGACATATTGGGTAAATGGGTTGGTTATTGGGTCAGAAATTGACCATTTTACCTAAAGTTGACTTTTTTTATCAAAAGTTAATATATTGGGTCAATGGGATGGTTGTTTGTTGAAAAATTAACTATTTTGACCAAAATTTAATTTTTTGTCAAAAGTTTACCCATTGGGTCAATGGGGTGGTCATTAGGTCAAAAATTGACTATTTTGACCAAAATTGACTTTTTAGTCCAATGTTGACATATTGGGTCAATGGGATGGTCATTTGGTCAAGGATTGACCATTTTGACCAAAGTTGACTTTTTGGTAAAAAGTTAACCTATTGGGCCAATGGGTTGATCATTGGGTCAAGAATTGACCATTTTGACCAAACTTGACTTTTTGGTTAGAGATTAACTTATTGGGTCCATGACTGGTCATTAGGTAAAAAATTAACTATTTTGACCAAAATTAACTTTTCGTCAAAAGTTAACCAATTGGGTCAATGGGTTGGTTATTGGATCAAAAAATGACCATTTCGACCAAAGTTGACTTTTTGGTCAAAAGTTGACCTATTAGGTCAATTGAGTGGTCACTAGGTCAAAAAATGACTATTTTGGCCAAAGTTATCTTTTTGGTCAAAAGTTGACATATTTGGTCAATGGGATGGTCATTGGGTCAAGGATTGACCATTTTGACTAAAGTTGTTTTTTTGGTCAAAAGGTGACCTATTGGGTCAATGGGTTGGTCATTGGGACAATGATTGACCATTTTTATGAAAGTTAACTTTTTCGTCAGAGATTGACTTATTGGGTCAATAATTGGTCATTAGGTCAATAATTGGTCATTAGGTCAAAAATATTCTATTTTGACCAAAATTGACTTTTTAGTCAAAAGTTGACATATAAGATCCTTTGGTTGGTCATTAGGTCAAAAATTGATCAATTTGACCAAAGTTGACTTTTAAGAAACTGACCTGCTTGGTTCGATGGGTTGGTCGAAGTTTCTATTGGGTCGATGGGGGTCATTAGGTCAAAATTGACTATTTTGACCAAAATTGACTTTTGGTCTAAAGTTGACCTATTTGGTCAATGAGTATGTCATTGGGTCAAAGATTGGCCATTTTGACCAAAGTTGACTTTATGGTCAAAGTTTACCTATTGAGCCAGTGGGTTAAGCTTTGGGTCAAGGATTGACCATTTTGACCAAAGTTGATTTTTTGCTCAGAGATTGACTTATTGGGTAATAATTAGTCATTAGGTCAAAAACTGACCATTTTGATAAAAATTGACTTTTTGGTCAAAGTTTATCAATTGGGACATTGTGTCAAGGATTGATCATTTTGACCAAAGTTAACTTTTTGGTCAAAAGTTAACCTATTGGGTCAACGGGTTGGTTATTGGATCCGAAATTAACCATTTTAACCAAAGTTAACTTTTTTATCAAAAGTTGACCTATTGGGTTAGGGGTGGGTGTTATGTTAAAAATTGACTATTTTGACCAAAATTTATTTTTTGGTCAAAAGTTGACCAATTGGGTCGATGGGTATGTCATTGTGTCAAGGATTGACCGTTTTGACCAAAATTGACATTTTGGTTAAAAGTTGACCCATTGGGCCAATGGGGTAGTCATTAGGTCAAAAATTAACTATGTTGACTAAAATTAACTTTTTGGTTAAGAGTTGACATATTGGGTCAACGGGTTTGTCATTTGGTTAAGGACTGACAATTTTGACCAAAGTTGACTTTTTGGTGAAAACTTAACATATTGGGTCACTAGGTAGGTCATTGGGTCAAGGATTGACCATTTTGACCAAAATTGAATTTTTGGCCAGAGATTGACTTATTGGGTCAATAACTGGTCATTAGATAAAAAATTGACTATTTTGGCCAAAAATAACTTTTTCGTCAATAGTTGACCTATTGGGTCAATGTGTTGGTCATTGGGTCCTAAATTGACCATTGGGTCGATGGGTTGGTCATTGGGTCAATGATTGATCATTTTGACCAAAGTTGACTTTTTGGTCAAAAGTAGATCTATTGGGTAAATGGGTTGGTCGTTGGGTCAGACATTGACCATTTTGACCAAATGTTGACTCAGAGATTGACTTATTGTGTCAATAATTGGTCATTTGGTAAAAAATTAACTGTTTTGACCAAAATTAACTTTTTGGCCAAAAGTTGACCTACTCGGTCAATGGGTTGGTCATAGGGTCAGAAATTGACAATTTTAACCAAAATTGACCTATTGGGTCAATTGGGTGGTCATTGGGTCAAAAATTGCTTTTTGGTCAAAATTTGACATATTGGGTCATTCGGTTACTAATTGATCATTTTGACCAGAACTGACTTTTTTGTCAAAAGTTGACCTATTGGGTCAAGGATTAACCATTTTAACTAAAGTTGACTTTTTGGTCAAAGATTGACTTATTTGGTCAATAATTGACTATTTTGACCAAAATTGAATTTTTGGTCAAAAGTTGACCCGTTGGGTCAATGGGGTGGTCATTGGGTCAGAAATTGTCCATTTTGACTAAAGTTGACTTTTTGGTCAAAAGTTGACCTATTGGGTCAATTAGGTGGTCATTAGGACAAAACTTGACTATTTTGACCAAAATTGATTTTTTGGTCAAAGGTCGATCTATTGGATAAGTGGGTTGGTCATTGGGTCAAGGATTTACCATTTTGACAAAATTTAAACTTTTTGGTCAAAAGCTGACCTTTTGCGTCAATAGGTTTGTCATGGGGTCAAGCACTGACCATTATGACCAAATTTGACTTTTTCGTTAGAGATTGGCTTAATGAGTCATTTGATCAAAAATTGACTATATTGACCAACATTAACTTTTTGGTTAAAAGTTGACCAATTCTATTAATGAGTTGGTCATTGTCTCAAGGATTTACTATTTTGACTAAAGTTCACTTTTTGGTCAAAAGGTTACCTATTGGGTCAATGGGTTGGTCATTGAGTCAAGGATTGACAATTTTGACCAAAGTTGACAATATGGTCAGAGATTGACTTATAAGGTCAATGATTGGTCATTAAGTAAAAAATTGACTATTTTGGTCAAAAGTTGACTTATTGGACCTATGGGTTGGTCATTCAGTCAAGGATTGACCATTTTGACCAAAGTTGATTTTTTGGTAAAAATTTCACGAATTGGGTCAATGGGATAGTCATTGAGTCAAGGATTCACAATTTTGACCAAAGTTGACTTTCTAGTCAGAGACTGACTTATTGGATGAATAATTGGTCAGTAGGTCAAAAATTGATTATTTTGACCAAAATTGAATTTTTTGTCAAAATTTGACCTCTTGTGTCAATGGGTTCGTCATTGGGTCAAAAATTGATCATTTTTACCAAAGTTTACTTTTTGGTCATTTGGTCAAAAATTAACTGTTTTGACCAAAATTAACTTTTTGGTCAAAAGTTGACCTACTCGGTCAATGAGTTGGTCATAGGGTCAGAAATTGACAATTTTAACCAAAATTGACCTATTGGGTCAATTGGGTGGTCATTAGGTCAAAAATTTACTTTTTTGACCAAAATTAACTTTTAGCTCAAAAGTTGACCTATTGGGTTAATGAGTTTGTCATTATATCAAAAATTGACTTTTTTACCAAAATTGACTTTTTGGTCAAAAGTTGAATTATTGGGTCGATGTGTTTGTCATTGGTTCAATGATTGATCATTTTGACCAAAGTTGACTTTTTTGTGAAAATTAGACCTATTGGGCCACTGGGTTAGTCATTAGGTCAAGGATTGACCACTTTGACCAAATGTTGACTTTTATGTCAGAGATTGACTTATTGGGTCAATAATTGGTCGTTTGATCAAAAATTAACTATTTTGACCAAAATTGACTTTTTAGTCAAAAGTTGACATATTGGATCATTGGGTCAAGGATTCACCATTATGATTAAAGCTGACTTTTTGGTCAGAGTTTCACTTATTAGTTCACTAATTGGTCATTATGTCAAAAATTAACTATTTGGTCCAAAGTTGAACTTTTGGGTTAATGGATTGGTCATTGGTTCCAGAAGTGACCATTTTGTCCAAAGTTGACTTTTTCGTCAAAAGTTGATGTATTGGGTAAATGGGTTGGTCATTGGGTCAAGAACTGACCATTTTGACTAAGGTTGACTTTCTGGCTAGAGATTGACTTTTTGGTTCAATGTGATGGTCGTTAAGTAAAAAATTGACTATTTTGACCAAAATTGACTTTTTGGTCAAAAGTTGACCAATTGTTTCATTGGGTCAGTGATTAACCAGTTTGAACAAAGTTGACTTTTTTTGTCAACAGTTCACCTATTTGGTCAATGGGTTGGTCATTGCGTCAAGGATTGACTATTTTGATCAAAGTTGACTTTTTGGTCAGAGATTAACTTATTGGGTCAATAATTGGTCATTATGTTGAAAAATTGGCTTTTCTTTTACCAAAACTGACTTTTTGGTCAAAAGTTGACCTATTGGGTCAATGGGTTGGTCATTCGGTCAAAGATTGGTCATTTTGACCAAATTTTACATTTTTTTTGAAGATTAACTTATTTGGTCAATAAATGGTCATTGGGTCGAAAATTGACTATTTTGACCAAAATTGACTTTTTGAGTCATTAGGTCAATGATTAACCATTTTGACAAAAGATGACTTTTTGGTCAAAAGTTGACCTGTTAGGTCAATGGGTTGGTTATTGGGTCAGAAATTGACCATTTTAACCAAAGTAGACGTTTTTTTCAAAAGTTAACCTATTGAGTCATTGGGTGGTCATCTGGTTAAAAATTGACTATTTTCTACAAAAATTGACTTTTTAGTTAAAAGTGGACATATTGGGTCAATGCGTATGTCATTGTTCAAGGATTGACCATTTTGACCAAAGTTGACTTTTTGGTCAAAAGCTGACATATTGGGTCGATGGGTTGGTCATTGGGTCAAGGATTGACCATTTTGCCCAAAGTTTATTTTTTGTTCAAAAGATTACCTATTGGGTCAAGGATTGATAATTTTGACCAATGTTGACATTTGGCTCAAAAGTTGACCGATTAGATCATTGGCTTGGTCTTTGGGTCAGAAATTGACCATTTTAACCAAATACTTTTTGGTCAAAATCGACTATTTTGACCAAAATTGACTTTTTGGTCAAAAGTTGACCTATTTTGTCATTAGGTCAAGGATTGTCCATTTTGACCAAAGTTGACTTTTTGGTCAAATGTTGACCTATTTGGTTAATCGGTTGGTCATTGGGTCAAGGATTGACTATTTTGACCAAAGTTAACTTTTTTATCAGAGATTGACTTATTGTGTCAATAATTGGTCATTAGGTCAAAAATTGATTATTTTCTCCAAAATTGAATTTTTGGTCAAAAGTTGACCCACTGGGTCAATGGGGTGGTCATTGTGTTAGAAATTCAAGATTTTAACCAAAGTTAACTTTTTGGTCAAAAGTAGACTATTGGGTCGAGGGTTAGTCATTGGGTCGAAGCCGATCATTTTGACAAAACATGACTTTTTGGTCAAAAGTTGACTTATTGGGTCAATGGTGGTCATTACGTTAAAAATTTACTATTTTGACCAAAATTGATTTTTTTGGGTCAAAATTTAACCCATTGAGTCAATGGTTTGGTCATTGGGTCAAGGATTGACCATTTTTTTCCCAAAGTTGACTTTTTGGTTGGATAATCAACTTATTGGGTTAATAATTGGTCATTCGGTCCAAAATTAACTATTTCGATCAAAATTGATTTCTTGCACAAATATTAACCTACAGGGTCAATGGGTTGGTCTTTGGTCAATGATTGACCTTTTTGACCAAAGTTAACTTTTGGTTAAAAGTTGACATATTAGGTCAATAGTTGGTCATTGGGTCAAAAATTAACATTTTGACCAAATTTAACTTTTGGGTCAAAGGTTGACTTATTCGGTCAATTAAGTAGTCATTTGGTCAATAATTGACTATTTCGACCAAAACTAACTTTTTGTCAAAGTTGACTATTAGGTCATTAGGTCGATGATTGACCACTTTGACCGAAATTGACTTTTGGTCGATAGTTGACATACGGGGTCAATGGGATGGTCGTAGGATTCGAGGATTGATCATTTTAACTAAAGTCGACTTTTCAGTCAGAGATTGACTTATTGGGTCAATAATTGGTCACTAGGTCAAAAAATGTTCATTTTGACTAAAATTAACTTTTTGATCAAAAGTTAACCTATTTGGTCAATGGGTTGATCATTAGGTCGAGGATGGACCATTTTGACCAAAGTTGACTTTTTGGTGAAAAATTGACTTATTGGGTCAATGGGTTGGTTACTGGGTCAATGATTGATCATTATGACCAAGGTTGACTTTTTGGTTAGAGATTGACTTAAAGGGTTAATAATTAGTCATTAGGTAAAAATTAGCTATTTTGATCAAAATTGACTTTTTGGTCAAAATTTGACCTATTGGTTCAATGGGTTGGTCGTTTGGTTAGAAATTGACCATTTTAACCAAAGTTGACTTATTGGGTCAATGGGGTGGTCATTAGCTCAAAACTTGACTATATTGCCCAAAATTTACTCTTTGGTCAACAGTTGACCTATTGGGTCAATGGGTTGTTCATTCGGTCAAGGATTGACAATTTTGGCCAAAGTTAACTTTTTGTTGAAAATTGACTGATTAGATCGATGGGTCGATGATTGACCATTTTGATTAAAGTTGACTTTTTGGTCAGAGATTGACTTATGGGGTCAATGGGTGGGCATTAAGTCAAAAATTGACCATTTTGACCAAAGTTGACTTTTTGGTCAAAAGTTGACCTATTGGGTCAATGAAGTGGTCATTCGGTCAAAACTCGACAATATTGTAAAAAAATTACTTTTTGGTCAAAAGTTGACCAATTGGGTTAATGGGTTTGTCTTTGGGACAATGATTGAGCATTTTGACCAACATATACTTTTTTGGTGAGAGATTGATTTATTTGGTCAATAATTGGTCAATTGATCAAAAATTGACTATTTTGGCCAAATTTGAATTTTTGGTCAAAAGTTGACCTATTTGATGAATGGATTTGTCATTGGATCAAGGATTGACCATTTTGACCAAAGTTAACTTTTTGGTCAAAAGTTGACCTTTTGGGTCAATGGGTTGCTCATTGGGTCAAGGATTGACCCATTTTGAACGAAGTTGACTTTTTCGTAAGAGATTCATTTGTTGGGTCAATAATTAATCATTAGGTCAAATTTTGACTATTTTTACCAAAATTGACTTTTTGGTCAAAAGTTGACCTATTGGGTCAATGTGTTGGCCATTGGGTCAAGGATTGACCATTTTGATGAAAGTTGATTTTTTGTCAAAAGTTGACGTATTTGATCGATGGGTTGGTCATTGGGTCAGAAATTGACCATTGTGACCATAGTCGACTTTTATGTCAAAAGTTGTGTATTGGGTCATATATGTGGTCATTAGGTCAAAAATTGACTATTTTAACCAAAATTATTTTTTGATCAAAAGTTGATCTATTAGGTCATTGGGTTAAAGATTGACCATATTGACCATAGTTTACTTTCTGGTCAAAAGTTGACATTTTCGGTCAATGGGTTGGTCATTGGGTCAATGATTGACCATTTTAACCAAAGTTGACTTTTTGGTCATAGATTGACTTATTGGGTCAATAATTGGTCATTATGTCAAAAATTAACTAATTTGACCAAAATTGAATTTTTGGTCAAAAGTTAACCCGTTGGGATAATGGGGTGGTCATTAGGTCGAAGTCGAATACCATTTTGACCAAAGTTGAATTTTTGGTCAAAAGTTGACTTATTGGGTCAATGAGGTGGTCATTAGGTCAAAAATTGACTATATTGATCAAAATTGACTTTTTTTGTAAAAATTTGACCAATTGTGTCAATGGGTTGGTCATTCTGTCAAGGATTGACTATTTTCACTAAAGTTCACTTTTTGGTCCAAAGTTGACCTATTGGGTTAATGGGTTGGTCGTTGGGTCAAGGATTAACCATTTTGACCAAAGTTGAATTTTTGGTCAGAGATTGACTTATTGAGTCAATAATTTGTCATTATGTCAATAAATGGCTATTTTGGTCTAGAGTTGACCTATTGGTTATATGGGTTGGTCATTGGGTCAAGGATTGACCATTTTGACCAAAGTTGACTTTTCGATCAAAAGTATCACTATTGGGTCAATGGATTGACCAAAGTTGACTTTTCGATCAAAAGTATCACCATTTTAACCAAACTTAACTTTTTGGTCAAAAGAGTGCATATTTGGTTCATGGGGTGATCATTAGGTCAAAAATTAACAATTTTGACCAAAATTAACTTTTTGGTCAAAAATTGACCTATTTGGTCAATGGGTTGGTCTTTGGGTCAAGAATTGACCATTTTGACCAAAGTTGACTTTTTGGTCAAAACTTGACCTATTGGGTCAATGGGTTGGTCATTGGATCAAAGATTGACCATTTTGACCAAAGTTAACCGTTTGGTCAGAGATTGACTTATTAGATCAATAATTGGTCATTCGGTCAAAAATTAGTTATTTTGACCAAAATTAAATTTTTGGTCCAAAGTTGACCCATGGGTGAATTGGGTGGTCATTATGTCAAAAATTGACCATTTTGATAAAAGTCGACTTTTTGTCAAAAGTTGACCTTTTGGTACAATAGGGTGGTCGTTGGGTTAAGAATTCACCATTATGACCAAAGCTGACTTTTTGGTCAGAGTTTAACTTATTAGGACAATAATTGGTCATTATGTCAAAAATTGACTATTTGGTTCAGAGTTGACCTTTTGGGTTAATGGGTTAGTCATTGGTTCCAGAATTGACCATTTTGACCTAAGTTGACTTTTAGTCAAAAGTTGACGTATTGGGTAAACGGGTTAGTCATTGGGTCAAGAATTGACCATTTTTACTAAAGTTGACTTTCTGGCTAGGGATTAACTTATTGGGTATATAGGATGGTCATTAAGTCAAAAATTGACTATTTTGACCAAAATTGATTTTTTTGACCAAAATTGACTTTTTGGTCAAAAGTTGACCAATTGGTTCTTTTGGTCAATGATAAACCATTTTGACCAAAGTTAAATTTTTGGTCAACAGTTGACCTATAGGGTCAATGGGTTGGTCATTGGGTCAACGATTGACCATTTTGATCAAAGTTTACTTTATAGTTAGATATTGACTTATTGGGTAGATAATTGGTCATAACGTCGAAAATTGACTTTTTTCTACCAATATTGACTTTTTGGTCAAAGGTTGACCTATTTGGTCAATGGGTTGATCATTGGGTGAATGATTGGTCATTCTGACCAAAGTTTACATTTTTTCAAAGATTGACTTATTGGGTCATTAAATGGTCATTAGGTCGAAAGTTGACTATTTGGTCAAAAGTTGACCTATTGGGTCATTGGGTCAATGATTAACCATTTTGACAAAAGTTGACTTTTTGGTCAAAAGTTAACCTGTTAGGTCAATGGGTTGGTCATTGGGTTAGAAATTGACCATTTTAACCAAAGTTGACTTTTTTTTTCAAAAGTTGACCTATTGGGTCATTGGGCGGTCATTAGGTTAAAACAAACTATCTTTGACCAAAATTAACATTTTTGTCAAAAGTGGACATATTGGGTCAATGGGTATGTCATTTGTTCAAGGATTGACCATTTTGACCAAAGCTGACTTTTCGGTCAAAAGCTGTCAATATTGGGTCGATGGGTTGGTCATTGGGTCAAGGATTGACCATTTTGCCCAAAGTTGATTTTTTATTCAAAAGTTTACCTATTGGGTCAAGGATTGACAATTTCGACCAAAGTTGACTTTTTAGTCAAAAGTTGACCGATTAAATCAATGGCTTGGTCTTTGGGTCAGAAATTGACGACCATTTTAACCAAACACTTTTAGTCAAAATTGACTATTTTGACGAAAATTAACTTTTTTATCAAAAGTTGACCTATTATGTCATTAGGTCAAGGATTGTCCATTTTGACTAAAGTTGACTTTTTGGTCAAATATTGACATATTTGGTCAATCGGTTGGTCATTGGGTCAAGGATTTAACATTTTTACAAAAGTTAACTTTTTGGTCTGAGATTGACTTATTGTGTCAATAATTGGTCATTAGGTCAAAAATTGATTATTTTGTCCAAAATATTGATTATTTTGTCCAAAATTGAATTTTTGGTCAAAAGTTGACTCACTGGGTCAATGAGGTGGTCATTGTGTCAGAATTTGACCATATTAAGCAAAGTTAACTTTTCGGTCAAAAGATGACCTATTGGGTCAAGGGGTTGGTCATTGGGTCAGAAACTGACCATTTTGACAAAACTTGACTTTTTGGTCAAAAGTTGACTTATTGGGTCAATGGTAGTCATTACATTAGAAATTTATATTTTGACCAAAATTGATTTTTTTGGTCAAAATTTAACCCATTGAGTCAATGGTTTATTCATTAGGTCAAGGATTGACCATTTTGACCAAGTTAAGTTTTTGTTAGGAGATTGACCTATTGGGTCAAAAATTGGTCATTCGGTTCAAAATTAACTATTTCGACCAAAATTGATTTTTTGCATAAATATTGACCTATAGGGTCAATGGGTTGGTCATTTGGTCAATGACTGACCATTTTGACAAAAGTTGACTTTTTGGTTAAAAGTCGACCGATTGGGTCAAGGGTTGGTCATTGGGTTAAAAGTTGACCATTTTGACCAAATTTAGCTTTTTGGTCAAAAGTTGACCTATTCGATCAATTAGGTAGTCATTAGGTCAATAATTGACTATTTTGACCAAAATTAACTTTTTTGTCAAAAGTTGACCTATTAGGTCATTCTGTCAACGATTGACCATTTTGACCAATGTTGAAGTTTTGGTCAATAGTTGACCTACAGGTTCAATGGGTTGGTCATAGGGTCAAGGATTAACCATTTTGATTAAAGTTGACTTTTTTGTCAGACATTGACTTTTTGGGTCACTATTTGGTCACTAGGTTAAAAGTGACCATTTTGACCAAAATTAACTTTTGGGTCAAAATTTAACCTATTCGGTTAATGCGTTGGTCATTGGGTCAAGGATGGACCATTTTTACCAAAGTTGACTTTTTGGCCAAAAATTGACCAATTGGGTCAATGTGGTTGATCATTGGGCTAATGATTCATCATTATGACCAAAGTTGACTTTTTTGTTAGAGATTGACTTATTGGGTCAATAATTAGTCATTAGGTAAAAAATTAACTATTTTGACTAAAATTGACTTTTTAGTCAAAAGTTGACTTATTGGTTGAATGGGTTGGTTGTTTGGTCAAAAATTGACCATTTTAACCAAAGTTGACTTATTGGGTCAATGGGGAGGTCATTTGGTCAAAACTTTACTATATTGACCAAAATTGACTTATTGGTCAAAAGTTGACCTACTGGGTCAATGGGTTGTTCATTGGGTCAAGGATTGACAATTTTGACTAAAGTTGACTTTTTGTTTAAAAGTTGACCTATTGGGTCAATTGGTTTATCATTGGGTCAAGGATTGACCGTTTTGACCAAAGTTGACTTTTTGGTCAGAGATTGACTTATTAGGTCAATGGGTGGGCTTTAAGTCAAAAATTGATTATTTTGTCAAAAATTGACTATTTTATCAAAAATTAACTTTTTGGTCAAAAGTTGAGCTATTGAGTCATCGGGTCAAGGATTAACCATTATGTCTAAATTTCACTTTTTGGTGAAAAGTTGACCTTTTGGGTCAAAGAGTTGGTCATTGGGTCAAGGATTGACCATTTTGACTGAAGTTGACTTTTTGGAGAGAGCTTGACTTAGTGGGTCAATAATTAGTTGTTGTGTCAAAACTTGGCTTTTTTGACCAAAATTTAATTTTTTATCAAAATTTGACCTATTAGGTCAATGGGTGGTCATTGGGTCAGAAATTGACCATTTTGACTAAAGTTGACTTTTTGGTCAAAAGTTGACCTATTGGGTCAAGGAGGTGGTCATTAAGTCAAAACTCAACAATATTAACAAAAGTTTACTTTTTGGTCAAAAGTTGACCAATTGGGTTAATGGGTTCGTCGTTGGGTCAAGTATTGAGCATTTTAACCAAAGTTTACTTTTTGGTGAGAGATTGACTTATTGGGTCAACAGTTGGTCAGTTGGTCAAAAATTGACTATTTTGATCAAAATTGAATTTTTGGTCAGAAGTTGACCTATTTGGTGAATGGGTTGGTCTTTGGGTCAAGGATTGACCATTTTAACCAAAGTTTACTTTTTGGTCAAAAGTTGACTTATTTGGTCAATGGGTTGGTCATTAGGTCAAGGATTGACCCATTTTGACCAAAGTTAACTTTTTGGTATGAAATTGACTTATTGGGTCAATAATTGATCATTAGGTCAAAAATAGACTATTTGGATCAAAATTGACTTTTTGGTCAAAAGTTGACGAAGTGGGTCAATGGGTTGGTCTTTGGGTAAAGGATTGACCATTTTGACGAATGTTGCCTTTTTGGTCAAAAGTTGACCTATTTGGCCGATGGGTTGGTCATTAGATCAGAAATTGACCATTTTGACCAATGTCGACTTTTACGTCAAAAGTTGACGTATTGGGTCAATTAGGTGGTCAATATGTCACAAATTAAATATTTTAATCAAAATTACTTTTTGGCCAAAAGTTGATCTATTGGGTCACTAGGTGAATGATTAACCATTTTGATAATAGTTGACTTTCTGGTCAAAAGTTGACCTTTTGGGTCAACGTGTTGGTCATTGGGTCAATGATTGACCATTTTGACCAAAGTTGACTTTTGGTCAAAAGTTGACCTATTGGGTCAATGTGTTGGTTATTGAGTTCAGGATTGACCATTTTGAGCAAAGTTGACTTTTTTGGTCATTGGGTCAGAAATTAACCATTTTGACTAATGTTGACTTTTTGGTTAAAAGTTGACCTTTTGGGTCAATGGAGAGGTCATTTGGTCAGAAGTTGACTACTTTGACCGAAATTGACTTTTTGACCAAAAGTTGACTTATTGGGTTAATGGGGTGGTCATTATGTCGAAAATTGACCTTTTTGACCAAAATTTTGTTTTTGGTCAGGAGTTGACCTATTGGGTCAATGGGTTGGTAATTTGGTCAAGGATTGACAATTTAGACCAAAGTTGACTCTTTTGCCAGAGATTAACTTATTGGGTCAATGGGGTGATCATTCGGTTAAAAATTAACAATTTTGACCAAAATTGATTTTTTGGTCAAAGGTTGACCTATTGGATTAATTGGTTGGTCATTGGGTCAAAAATTGATCATTTTGATCAATGTTGACTTTTTGGGAAAAAGTTGACCGATTGGGTCAATTAGTTAGTCATTGGGACTGAAATTTGCCATTTTAACCAAAGTTGACGTATTGGACCAATGGGGCGGTCATTAGGTTAAAAATTGACTTTTTTGACAAAATTGACTTTTTGGTCAAAAGGTGACCTATTGGATCAATGGGTATGACATTGGGTCAAGGATTGGCCATTCTGACCAAAGTTAACTTTATGGTCAAAAGTTGACCTTTTGAGTCAATGTGTTAAGCATTGGGTCAATGATTGACCATTTTGTCCAAAATTGGCTTTTTGGTCAGAGATTGACTTATCGGGTCAATAATTGGTTATTAGGTCAAAAATTGACTATTTTGACCAAAATTAACTTTTTGGTCAAAGTTAACCTATTGGGTCATTGGGTCAAGAATTGACGATTTTGACCAAAGTTGAGTTTATGGTAAAAAGTTGACCTATTGGGTAAATGGGTTTGTTATTAGGTCAGAAATCGACCATTTTAAGTAATGTTGGCTTTTTTTTTAAAACTTGACATATTGGGTAAATGAGGTGGTTGTTAGGTTAAAAATTAACTATTTTGACCACAATTTGCTTTTTTGTCAAAAGTTGACCCATTAGATCAATAGGGTGGTCATTGGGTCAAAAATTGACTTTTTTACCAAAATTGACTTTTTGGTCAAAAGTTAACATATTGGGTCAATGGGTTGGTCATTTGGTCAAGAATTGACCATTTTGAGCAAAGTTGACTTTTTGGTAAAAAGTTAACCTATAAGGTCAATCTGTAGGTCATTGGTGAAGGATTGACCATTTTGACCAAAGTTGACTTTTTGATCAGAGTTTGACGTATTGGGTCTACCACTAGTCATTAGGTCAAAAAATTACTATTTTTACCAAAATTAACTTTTTTGTCAAAAGTTGTCAATTGGGTCAATGGGATGGTCATTGGGTTAGAAATTGACTATTTTGACCAAAGTAGACTTTTTGGTCAAAAGTTAATTTATTAGGTCAATTCAGTGGTCGTTAGTCAAAAATTGATTATTTTGACCAAAATTATTTTTTTGGTCGAAAGTTGTTCTATTTGGTCAATGGGATGGTTATTGGGTTAAGGATTGACCATTTTGACTAAAGCTGTCTTTTTGGTCAAAAGTTGACCTATTGGGTCAATGGGTTGATCATTGGGTCAATTATTGACCATTTTGATGAAAGTTAACTTCTTCATCAGAGATTGACTTATTAGGTCAATAATTGGTCCTTCGGTCAAAAATTAACTATTTTGACCAAAATTGACTTTTTGGTCAAAAGTTGACATATCAGATCAATTGGTTGGTCATTGACTCAAATTTTGATCATTTTGACCAAAGTTGACCTTTTGGTAAAAAACTGACCTAATGGTCAATGGGTTGGCCATTTGGTCAGAAATTGACCATTTTAACCAAAGTTGACCTATTAGGTCAATGTGGTGGTCATTAGGTCAAAAATTAATTATTTTCAACCAAATTGACTTTTTGGTCGAAAGTTGACCTATTGGGTCAATGGTTATGTCATTAGGTCAAGGATTGGCCATTTTGACCAAAGTTAACTTTATGGTCAAAAGTTGATCTATTGGGTCAATGAGTTAAGCATTGGGTTAAGGATTGACCATTTTGACCAAAGTGAACTTTTTGCTCAGAGATTGACTTATTGGTTCAATAATTAGTCATTAGGTGAAAAATTGACTATTTTAACAAATATTGACTTTTTGGTAAATGTTGACCTATTTCATTTGGTCAAGGATTGACCATTTTGACTAAAGCTGACTTTTTGTTCAAAAGTTGACCTATTGGGTCAATGTGTTGGTTATTGAGTAAGAAATTGACCATTTTAACCAATTGACTTTTTGATTAAAAGTTGACATATAGGGTTAATGGGGTGATTGTTACGTTAAAAATTAACTATTTTAACCATTTTTTTTTTGTCTAGATTTGACCATTTGGGTCAATGAGCATGTCATTGCGTCAAGGATTGACCATTTGGCCAAAATTGACATTTTGGTCAAAAGTTGTCCTATTGGGACAAATATTAACTATTCGATCAAGGTTGACTTTTTGGTCAGAGATTGACTATTGCTCAATAATTGGTCATTCGGTCAAAAATAGATTATTTTGATCAAAATTGAATTTTTCATCAAAAGTTGACCCATTGGGTCAGTAGGGTGGTCATTAAGTTAGAAATTGACCATTTTGACCAAAGTTGACTTTTTTGTCAAAAGTGGGCCTATTGGGTCAATGGGGTGTTCATTCGGTAAAAAATTGACTATTTTGACCAAAATTAACTTTTTGGTCAAAAGTTGACCAATTGGATCAATGGGTTGGTCATTAGGTCAAGGATTGACCTTTTTGACCAAATTTTACTTTTTGGTCGAAAGATGACCTATTGGGTCAATGTGTTAGTTATTGGGTCAAGAACTGAACATTTTGACTAAAGATGACTTTGGGTTAATGGGTGAGCAATTAATTATTTTGACCTAAGTTGACTTTTCGGTCAAAGTTGACTTATTAGGTCAACGGGGTAGTCATTTGGTCAAAACAGACTATTTTGACCAAAACTATCTTTTTACTCAAAAGTTGACCTATTTGATCAATGTGTTGGTCATTAGATCAATGATTGAACATTTTGATCAAAGTTGACTTTTTTGTCATAGATTGACTTATTGGGTCAATAATTTATATTTTTATCAAAATTTGACTATTTTTACCAAAATTAGCTTATTGGTCAAAAGTTGACTTATTGGGTCAATGGATTGGTCATTGGGTTAAGGATTGACCATTTTGACAAAAGCTTACTTTTTGGTCAGAGATTACCTTATTGGGTCAATAATTAGTCATTAGGTAAAAATTGACTATCTTGACCAAAATTGAATTGTTTGTCAAAGGTTGACCCACTGGCTTAATGGGGTGGTCACTGGGTCAGAAATTGACCATTTTAAAGAAAGTTGACGTTCGATTAAAAGTTGACTTATTGGGTCAATGGGGTGGTCATTGGGTCAGAAATTGACCATTTTGACCAAAGTTGACTTTTTGGTCAAAAGTTGACCTACTGGTCAATGGTTTGGTCATTGGGTTAAGAATTGACCATTTTGACCAACGTTGACTTTTTTGTTAAAAGTTGACCTATTGGGTTAATGGGTTGGTCATTGGGTCAAAGTTTGATCATTTTGACCAATGTTAACTTTTTGGTCAAAAGTTGACCTATTGGGTCAATTGGGTGGTCATTAGGTTAAAAATTGACTATTTTGACCAAAATTATTTTTTTAGTCAAAAGTTGACCCATTGGGTTAATGGGGTGGTCATTGGGTTAGAAATTGACCATTTTAAGCCAAGTTGACTTAGTGGATCAATGGGGTGATCATTAGGTCAAAAAATGACAATTTTACCAAAATTGATTTTTTGGTCAAAAGTTGACATATTGGGTCAATGAGTTAGTTTTTGGGTCAAGGATTGACAATTTTGACTTTTTGGTCAGAAGTTGACCAATTAGGTCAATGGGTTGGTCATTGGGTCGAGGATTGACCATTTAGACGAAACAAAACTTTTTTGTAAGAGATTGATTTATGGGGTCAATAATTGGTCATTAAGTCAAAAATGGACTATTTTGACCAAAATTGACTTTTTGCTCAAAAGTTCACTTATTGGGTCAATGGGTTGGTCATTGAGTCAAGAATTGACCATTTTGACCAAAGTTGACTTTTTGGTTAAAAGTTGACCTATTAGGTCAATGGGTTGGTCATTAGGTCAGAAATTGACCATTTTGACCAATGTTAACTTTTTGGTGAAAAGTTAACCTAGTAGGTCAATTGGGTCGTCATTAGGTAAAAGATTAACTATTTTGACCAAAATTTCTTTTTGGTCAAAAGTTGAAAAAATGGGTCATTGGGTTACGGATTGACCATTTTGACCAAAGTTGACTTTTTTATCAAAAGTTGATCTATTAGGTCTCTAGGTTAGTCATTGGGTCAAGGATTGATCATTTTGACCAAAGTTGACTTTTTTGTCAGAGATTAACTTATTTGGTCAATAATTGGACATTTGGTATAAAATTTACTATTTTGCCCAAAATTGAATTTTTTGTCAAAAGTTCGCCCATTAGGTCAACGAAGTGGTCATTGGGTTAGAAATTGACCTTTTTGACCAAAGTTGACTTTTTGTTCAAAAGCTGACCAATTGGGTCAATTAGGTGTCATTAGGTTAAAAATTGACTATATTAACCATTATTGACTATTTGGTCGAAAGTTGGCCAATTGTATTTATGGGTTGGTCATTAACTTTTTGGTCAAAAGTTGACTTAGGTAAATGGGTTGGTCATTGAGTCGAGGATTGACAATTTTGACCAAAGTTGACATTTTGGTTAGAGATTAACTTATTGTGTCAATAATTGGTCATTTTGTCAAAAATTGACTATTTTGGTCAAAAGTTGACTTATTGGGTCTATGGGTTGGTCATTGGGCCAAGGATTAACCATTTTGACTAAAGTTGATTTTTTGGTCAAAGGTTGACCAATTGGGTCAATGCTTTGGTCAATGATCCATGGATTGACCATTTTGACCAAAGTTGACTTTTTGGTCAGAGATTAACTTATTGGAACAATAATTGGTCGGTAGGACAAAAATTGAATATTTTGACAAAAATTGAATATTTTGACAAAAATTAAATTTTTGGTCAAAAGTTGACCTCTTGGGTCAATGGGTTGGTCATTGGGTTAAAAATTGATCATTTTGACCAAAGTCAACTCTTTAGTCAAAATTTAACATATTGGGTCATTTAGGTAGTCTTTAGGTTAAAAATTGACTATTTTGACTGAAATTATTTTTTTGGTCAAAAGTTGACCCATTGGGTTAAAGGGGTGGTCATTGGGTTAGAAATTGTCCATTTTGACCAAAGTTGACTTTTTGGACAAAAGTTGACTTATTGGGTCAATGGGGAGGTCATTAATTCAAAAATTGACTATTTTGACCAAAATTTATTTTTTGGTCAAAAGTTGCATATTGGGTCAATGTGTTGGTCAAGGATTTAACATTTTGACAAAAGTTGATTTTTTTGGTCAAAAGTTGACTTATTGGGTCAATGGGTTGGTCATTGGGTCAAGGATTGACCATTTTGACAAAAGTTGACTTTTTGGTAAGAGAATGACTTATTGGGTCAATAATTTGTCATTAGGTCAAAAATTGACTATTTTAACCAAACTTGACTTTTTGCTCAAAAGATGACGTATTGGGTCAATGGGTTGGTCATTGAGTCAACAATTTACTATTTTGATAAAAGTTAACTTTTTGGTCAAAAATTGACCTATTGGGTCAATGGGTTGGTCATTGTGTCAGAAATTGATCATTTTGACCAAGGTTAACGTTTTGGTCAAAAGTTGACCTATTTGGTTAATTGGGTGGTCATTAGGTAAAAAATTGATTACTTTGACCAAAATTGCTTTTTAGTCAAAATTTAACATATTGGGTCATTCGGTTACGAATTAATCATTTTGACCAGAACTGATTTTTTTGTCAAAAGTTGACCTATTGGGTCAAGGATTGACCATTTTAACCAAAGTTGACTTTTTGGTGAGAGATTGACTTATTTGGTCAATAATTGCTCATTTGGTCAATAATTGACTATTTTGACCAAAATTGAATTTTTGGTCAAAAGTTGACCCGTTGGATCAATGGGGGTGTTCATTGGGTCAAAAATTGTCCATTTTGACTAAAGTTGACTTTTTGGTCAAAAGTTGACCTATTGTGTCAATTAGGTGGTCATTAGGACAAAACTTGACTATTTTGACCAAAATTGATTTTTTGGTCAAAGGTCGATCTATTGGATAAGTGGGTTGGTCATTGGGTCAAGGATTTACCATTTTGACAAAATTTGAACTTTTTGGTGAAAGGCTGACCTATTGCGTCAATAGGTTTGTCATGGGGTCAAGCACTGACCATTTTGACCAAATTTGACTTTTTCGTTAGAGATTGGCTTAATGGGTCATTTGATCAAAAATTGACTATATTGACCAACATTAACTTTTTGGTTAAAAGTTGACCAATTCGTTAATGAGTTGGTCATTGTCTCGAGATTTACTTATTTTGACTAAAGTTCACTTTTTGGTCGAAAGGTTACTATTAGTTCGATGGGTTGGTCATTGAGTCGAGGATTGACCATTTTGACCAAAGTTGACATTATGGTCGGAGATTGACTTATAAGGTCAATGATTGGTCATTAAGTAAAAAATTGATTATTTTGGTCAAAAGTTGACTTATTGGGCCTATGGGTTGGTCATTCAGTCAAGGATTGACCATTTTGACCAAAGTTGATTTTTTGGTCAAAAGTTCACGAAATGGGTCAATGGGATAGTCATTGAGTCAAGGATTCACAATTTTGACCAAAGTTGACTTTCTAGTCAGAGACTGACTTATTGGATCAATAATTGGTCAGTAAGTCAAAAATTGACTATTTTGACCAAAATTGAATTTTTGGTCAAAAGTTGACCTCTTGTGTCAATGGGTTGGTCATTGGGTCAAAAATTGATCATTTTTACCAAAGTTTACTTTTTAGTCAAAAGCTGACATATTGGGTTAATTTGGTGGTCATTAGGTCAAAAAAGATAATTTTGATCAAAATTGTTTTTTTGGTTAATGGGGTGGTCATTGGTTTAGAAATTGACCATTTTAACCAAAGTTAACTTTTTGGATAAAACTTGACCTATTGGGTCAATGGGGTGGTCATTCGGTTAAAAATTAACTATTTTGACCAAAATTGATTTTTTGGTCAAAAGTTGACATATTGGATCAATGAGTTGGTCATTGGCTCAAGGATTGACCTTTCTGACAAAAAAAAATTTATTTTTTGGTCAAAAGTAGACAAATTAGATAAATAGATTGATCATTGGGTCAAGGATTGACAATTTTGACCAAAGTTGACTTTTTGGTAAGATTATGACTTATTTGCTCAATAATTGGTAATTAAGTCATAATTTGTCTATTTTGACCAAAATCAACTTTTTGATCAAAAGTTGATCTATTGGGTCAATGGGTTGGACATTAGGTCAAGGAAAGACCATTTTAACCAAAGTTGACTTTTTGGTAAAAAGTTGACCTCTTGGGTCAATGGGTGGTCATTAGGTTAAAAATTGGCTATTTTGACAAAAATTAACTTTTTGGACAAAAGTTGACGAATTGGGTCAATGGGGTTGTCATTGGGTCAAGGATTGACCATTTTAGCCAAAGTTGACTTTTTGGACAAAAGTTGACTTATTGGGTCAATGGGGTGGTCATTAGGTAAAAAATTAACTATTTTTACCAAAATTGAGTTTTGGTCAATAGTTGACAAATTGGGTCAATGACGATTTTTACCAAAATTGAGTTTTGGTCAATAGTTGACAAATTGGGTCAATGACGATTTTTACCAAAATTGAGTTTTGGTCAATAGTTGACAAATTGGGTCAATGAGGTAGTCATTGGGTCAAGGATTAACGCTTTTGACTAAAGTTGATTTTATGGTAAAAGGTAAACCAATTTGGTAAATAGGTTGATCATTGGGTCAAGGATTGACCATTTTGACTAAAGTTGACTTTTTGGTAAGATAACGTCTTATTGGGTTAATAATTGGTAATAAGGTCAAAATTTGACTATTTTGAACAAAATCAACTTTTTTGTCAAAAGTTGACCTATTGGGTCAATGGGTTGGTCATTGGGTTAAGAATTGCCATTTTGACCAAAGTTGACTTTTTTGCCAAAATTTGACATATTGGGTCAATGGGTTGGTCATTGGGTCAGAAATTGATCATTTTGACCAATTTTAAAATTTTGGTCAAAAGTTACACTATTAGGTTAATTGTGTGGTCATTAGGTAAAAAATTGACTATTTTGACCAAAATTTTTTTTTGGTTAAAAGTTGACATATTGGGTCATTGAATCACGGATTGACCAATTTGACCAAAGTTGAGTTTTTTGTCAAAAGTTGAGTTATTGGGTCAATGGGTTTGTCATTGGGTCAAGGATTGACCATTTTGACCAAAGTTGATTTTTTGGTCAGAGATTGACTTATTTGCTCAATAATTGGTCATTAGGTCAAAAAATGAACTATTTTGACTAAAATTGATTTTTTGTCAAAAGTTGACCCTCTAGATCAATGGGGTGGTCAATGGGTTAGAACTTGACTATTTTGACCAAAGTTGACTTTTTGGTCAAAGGTAGACCTATTGGGTCAATGGGGTGATCATTAAGTCAAAAATTGAGTGTATTTACCAAAATTGACATTTTGGTCAAAATTTAAACTATTGTTTAAATGGGTTTATCATTGTCACATGGATTGACCATTTTGACTAAAGTTCACTTTCTGGACAAAAGTTAACCTACTGGGTCAATGGGTTGGTCATTGGGTCAAGGATTGACCTTTTTGACCAAAGTTGACTTTTCGTTAAAAGTTGACATATTAGGTCAATAGTTGGTCATTGGGTCAAAAATTGACATTTAGACCAAATTTAACTTTTGGGTCAAAAGTTGACTTATTCGGTGAATTAAGTAGTCATTTGGTCAATAATTGACTATTTTGACCAAAACTATCTTTTTTGTCAAAAGTTGACCTATTGGGTCATTGGGTCAATGATTGACTATTTTGACTAAAATTGACTTTTTGGTCAATAGTTGACATACAGGGTCAATGAGATGGTCATAGGGTCAAGGATTGATCATTTTGACTAAAGTCGACTTTTCAATCAGAGATTGACTTATTGGGTCAATAATTGGTCACTAGGTCAAAAAGTGTCCTTTTTTACCAAAATTAACTTTTTGGTCAAAAGTTAACCTATTTGGTCAATAGGTTGATCATTGGGTCGAGGATGGACCATTTTGACCAAAGTTGACTTTTTGATGAAAAATTGAACTATTGAGTCAATGGGTTGGTCATTGGGTCAATGATTGATCATTATGACCAAGGTGACTTTTTGGTCAGAGATTGCCTTATAGGGTTAATAATTAGTCATTAGGTAAAAAATTAGCTATTTTGACCAAAATTGACTTTTTGGTCAAAAGTTGACCTATTGGTTCAATAGGTTGGTCGTTTGGTCAGAAATTGACCATTTTAACTAAAGTTGACTTATTGGGTCAATGAGGGGGTCATTAGGTCAAAACTTGACTATATTGCCCAAAATTTACTCTTTGGTCAACAGTTGACCTATTGGGTTAATGGGTTGTTCATTCGGTCAAGGATTGACAATTTTGGCCAAAGTTAACTTTTTGTTCAAAAGTTGACCTATTGGGTCAATGGGTTAGTCAATGGGTCGATGATTAACCATTTTGATTAAAGTTGACTTTTTGGTCAGAGATTGATTTATGGGGTCAATGGGTGGGCATTAAGTCAAAAATTGACTATTTTGACAAAAATTGACTTTTTAGTCAAAAGTTGACCTATTGAGTCTTTGGTTCAAGGATTAAACAATATGTCCAAGGTTGACTTTTTGGTCAAAAGTTGACCTTTTGGGTGAAATAACTGGTCATTGGGTCAAGGATTGACCATTTTGACCAAAGTTAACTTTTTTGTCAGAGCTCAACTCAGTGGGTCAATAATTGGTCGTTATGTTAAAAATTGACTATTTTGATCAAAATTTAATTTTTGATCAAAAGTTGACCTATTGGGTCAATGAGTGGTCATTGGGTTAGAAATTGACCATTTTGACCAAAGTTGACTTTGTGGTCAAAAGTTCACCTATTGGGTCAATGAAGTGGTCATTCGGTCAAAACTCGACAATATTGACAAAAAATTACTTTTTGGTCAAAAGTTGACCAATTGGGTTAATGGGTTTGTCGTTGGGACAATGATTGAGCATTTTGACCAAAGTATACCTTTTTGGTGAGAGATTGATTTATTTGGTCAATAATTGTTCAATTGGTCAAAAATTGACTATTTTGGCCAAAATTGAATTTTTGGTCAAAAGTTGACCTATTTAATCAATGGGTTGGTCATTGGATCAAGGATTGACGATTTTGACCAAAGTTGACTTTTTGGTCAAAAGTTGACCTATTGAGTCAATGGGCTGCTCATTGGGTCAAGGATTGACCCATTTTGACCGAAGTTGACTTTTTGGTAAGAGATTCATTTTTGGGTCAATAATTAATCATTATGTCAAAATTTGACTTTTTGACCAATGTTGACTTATTTGGTCGATGGGTGGGTCATTAGGTCAGAAATTGACCATTTTGACCAAAGTCGACTTTTATGTCAAAAGTTGGGTATTGGGTCATATATGTGGTCATTAGGTCAAAAATTGACTATTTTAACCAAAATTATTTTTTGGTCAAAAGTTGATCTATTGGGTCATTGGGTTAAAGATTGACCATATTGACCATAGTTTACTTTCTGGTCAAAAGTTGACATTTTTGGTCAATGGGTTGTTCATTGGGTCAATGATTGACCATTTTAACCAAAGTTGACTTTTTGGTCAAAGATTGACTTATTGGGTCAATAATTGGTCATTAGGTCAAAAATTAACTAATTTGACCAAAATTGAATTTTTGGTCAAAAGTTGATCCGTTGGGTTAATGGGGTGGTCATTGGGTCAGAAATCGACCATTTTGACCAAAGTTGAATTTTTGGTTAAAAGTTGACTTATTGGGTCAATGAGGTGGTCATTAGGTCAAAAATTGACTATATTGAACAAAATTGACTTTTTTGTAAAAAATTGACCTATTGTGTCAATGGGTTGGTCATTGTGTCAAGAATTGACAATTTTCACTAAAGTTCACTTTTTGGTCCAAAGTTGACCTATTGGGTCAATGGGTTGGTCGTTGGGTCAAGGATTGACCATTTTGACCAAAGTTGAATTTTTGGTCAGAGATTGACTTATTGAGTCAATAATTTGTCATTATGTTAATAAATGGCTATTTTAGTCTGGAGTTGACCTATTGGTTATATGGGTTGGTCATTGGGTCAAGGATTGACCATTTTAACCAAAGTTAACTTTTCGATCGAAAGTATCACTATTGGGTCAATGGGTTAGTCGTTGGGTCAGAAATTGATCATTTTAACCAAACGTAACTTTTTGGTCAAAAGAGTGCATATTTGGTTCATGGGGTGATCATAAGGTCAAAAATTAACAATTTTGACCAAAATTAACTTTTTGGTCAAAAATTGACATATTTGGTCAATGGGTTGGTCTTTGGGTCAAAAATTGACCATTTTGACCAAAGTTGACTTTTTGGTCAAAACTTGACCTATTGGGTCAGTGGGTTGGTCATTGGATCAAAGATTTACCATTTTGACCAAAGTTAACGGTTTGGTCAGAGATTGACTTATAAGATCAATAATTGGTCATTCGATCAAAAATTAGGTATTTTGACCAAAATTGAACTTTTGGTCAATAGTTGACCGATTGGGTGAATTGGTTGGTCATTAAGTCAAAAATTGACCATTTTGACAAAAGTTGACTTTTTGTCAAAAGTTGACCTTTTGGTTCAATAGGGTGGTCATTGGGTTAAGGATTCACCATTATGACTAAAGCTGACTTTTTGGTCAGAGTTTAACTTATTAGGTCAATAATTGGTCATTATGTCAAAAATTGACTATTTGGTCCAGAGTTGACCTTTTGGGTTAATGGGTTGGTCATTGGTTCCAGAATTGACCATTTTGACCTAAGTTGACTTTTAGTCAAAAGTTGATGTATTGGGTAAACGGGTTATTCATTGGGTCAAGAATTGACCATTTTTACTAAAGTTGACTTTTTGGCTAGGGATTGACTTATTGGGTATATACGATGGTCATTAGGTCAAAAATTGACTATTTCGACCAAAATTGATTTTTTTTACCAAAATTGACTTTTTGGTCAAAAGTTGATTAATTGGTTCATTTGGTCAATGATAAACCATTTTGACCAAAGTTAACTTTTTTGGTCAACAGTTGACCTATTGGGTCAATGGGTTGGTCATTGCGTCAACGATTGACCATTTTGATCAAAGTTGACTTTTTAGTTAGATATTGACTTATTGGGTAGATAATTGGTCATAATGTCGAAAATTGACTTTTTTCGACCAATGTTGACTTTTTGGTCAAAGGTTGACCTATTTGGTCAATGGGTTGATCATTGGGTGAAGGATTGGTCGTTCTGACCAAAGTTTACATTTTTTTAAAGATTGACTTATTGGGTCATTAAATGGCCATTCGGTCGAAAGTTGACTATTTGGTCAAAAGTTGACCTATTGGTGATTGGGTAAATGATTAACCATTTTGACAAAAGTAGACTTTTTGGTCAAAAGTTAACCTGTTAGCTAAATGGGTTGGTCATTAGGTTAGAAATTGATCATTTTAACCAAAGTTGACTTTTTTGGTCAAAAGTTGACCTATTGGGTCATTGAGCGCTCATTAGGTTAAAACTTACTATCTTTGACCAAAATTAACATTTTTTGTCAAAAGTGAACATATTGGGTCAATGGGTATGTCATTTGTTTAAGGATTGACCATTTTGACTAAAACTAACTTTTCGGTCAAAAGCTGTCAATATTGGGTCGATGGGTTGGTCATTAGGTCAAGGATTGACCATTTTGCCCAAAGTTGATTTTTTATTCAAAAGTTTACCTATTGGGTCAAGGATTGACAATTTCGACCAAAGTTGAGTTTTTAGTCAAAAGTTGACCGATTAAATCAATGGCTTGGTCTTTGGGTCAGAAATTGACCATTTTAACCAAACACTTTTTAGTCAAAATTAACATTTATTCAAAAGTTTACCTATTGGGTCAAGGATTAAACATTTTTACAAAAGTTGCCTTTTTGGTCTGAGATTGACTTATTGTGTCAATAATTGGTTATTAGGTCACAAAATTGATTATTTTATACAAAATTGAATTTTTGGTCAAAAGTTGACTCACTGGGTCAATAAGGTGGTCATTGTGTCAGAATTTGACCATATTAACCAAAGTTAACTTTTTGGTCAAAATATGACCTATTGGGTCAAGGGGTTGGTCATTGGGTCAGAAACTGACCATTTTGACCAAACTTGAATTTTTGGTCAAAAGTTGACTTATTGGGTCAATGGTAGGCATTACATTAGAAATTTATATTTTGACCAAAATTGAATTTTTTGGTCAAAATTTAACCCATTGAGTCAACGGTTTATTCATTAGGTCAAGGATTGACCATTTTGACAAAAATTGACTTTTTGGTTAAAAGTCGACCGATTGGGTCAAGGGTTGGTCATTGGGTTAAAAGTTGACCATTTTGACCAATTTTAGCTTTTTGGTAAAATTTGACCTATTCGGTCAATTAGGTAGTCATTAGGTCAATAATTGACTATTTTGACCAAAATTAACTTTTTTTGTCAAAAGTTGACCTATTAGGTCATTGGGTCAACGATTGGCCATTTTGACCAATGTTGAAGTTTTGGTCAATAGTTGAACTACAGGTTCAATGGGTTGGTCATAGGGTCAAAGATTAACCATTTTGATTAAAGTTGACTTTTTTGCCAAAGATTTTTCTTTTTGGGTCACTATTTGGTCACTAGGTTAAAAAGTGACCATCTTGACCAAAATTAACTTTTTGGTCAAAATTTAACCTATTTGGTTAATGCGTTGGTCATTGGGTCAAGGATGGACCATTTTTACCAAAGTTGACTTTTTGGCCAAAAATTGACCTATTGGGTCAATGTGGTTGATCATTGGGTAAAAAATTAGACCAAAGTTCACTTTTTTGTTAGAGATTGACTTATTGGGTCAATAATTGGTCATTAGGTAAAAAATTAGCTATTTTGACTAAAATTGACTTTTTAGTCAAACGTTGACTTATTGGATGAATGGGTTGGTTGTTTGGTCAGAAATTGACCATTTTAACCAAAGTTGACTTATTGGGTCAATGGGGTGATTATTTGGTCAAAACTTGACTATATTGACCAAAATTCACTTATTGGTCAAAAGTTGACCTATTGAGTCATCGGGTCAAGGATTAACCTTTATGTCCAAAGTTCACTTTTTTGTCAAAAGTTGACCTTTTGGGTCAAAGAGTTGGTCATTGGGTCAAGGGTTGACCATTTTGACCAAAGTTGACTTTTTGGTGAGAGCTTGACTTAGTGGGTCAATAATTAGTCGTTGTGTCAAAAATTGACTTTTTTGACCAAAATTTAATTTTTGATCAAAAGTTGACCTATTAGGTCAATGGGTGGTCATTGGGTCAGAAATTGACCATTTTGACCAAAGTTGACTTTTTGGTCAAATGTTGACCTATTGGGTCAAGGAGGTGGTCATTAGGTCAAAACTCGACAAGATTAACAGAAGTTTACTTTTTGGTCAAAAGTTGACCAATTGGGTTAATGGGTTAGTCGTTGGGTCAAGGATTTAGCATTTTAACTAAAGTTTTCTTTTTGGTGAGAGATTGACTTATTGTGTCAATAGTTGGTTTGTTGGTCAAAAATTGACTATTTTGATCAAAATTGAATTTTTGGTCAGAAGTTGACCTATTTGGTGAATGGGTTGGTCATTGGGTCAAGGATTGACCATTTTAACCAAAGTTTACTTTTTGGTCAAAACTTGACTTATTTGGTCAATGGGTTGGTCATTAGGTCAAGGATTGACCCATTTTGACCAAAGTTGACTTTTTGGTTTGAAATTGACTTATTAGGTCAATAATTGATCATTAGGTCAAAAATAGACTATTTGGATCAAAATTGACTTTTTGGTCAAAAGTTGACCTAGTGGGTCAATGGGTTGGTCATTCGGTAAATGATTGACCATTTTGACGAATGTTGCGTTTTTGGTCAAAAGTTGACCTATTTGGTCGATGGGTTGGTCATTAGATCAGAAATTGACCATTTTGACCAATGTCGACTTTTATGTCAAAAGTTGACGTATTGGGTCAATTAGGTAGTCAATATGTCCAAAATTAAATATTTTAATAAAAATTACTTTTTGGTCAAAAGTTGATCTATTGGGTCACTGGGTGAATGATTGACAATTTTGATAATAGTTGACTTTCTGGTCAAAAGTTGTCCTTTTGGATCAACGGGTTTGTCATTGGGTCAATGATTGACCATTTTGACCAAAGTTGATTTTTTGGTCAAAAGTTGACCTATTGGGTCAATATGTTGGTTATTGAGTTCAAGATTGACCATTTTGAGCAAAGTTGACTTTTTGGTCATTGGGCCAGAAATTAACCATTTTGACCAATGTTGACTTTTTGGATAAAAATTGACCTTTTGGGTCAATAGAGAGGTCATTTGGTCAAAAGTTGACTATTTTGATCGAAATTGACATTTTGGTCAAAAGTTGACTTATTGGGTTAATGGGGTGGTCATTATGTCGAAAATTGACCTTTTTGACCAAAATTTTGTTTTTGGTCAAGAGTTGACCTATTGGGTTAATGGGTTGGTAATTAGGTCAAGGATTGACCATTTAGACCAAAGTTGACTTTTTTGTCAGAGATTAACTTATTGGGTCAATGGGGTGGTCATTCGATTAAAAATTAACAATTTTGACCAAAATTGACTTTTTGGTCAAATGTTGACCTATTGGATTAATTGGTTGGTCATTGGGTCAAAAATTGATCATTTTGACCAATGTTGACTTTTTGGGAAAAAGTTGACCGATTGGGTCAATGGGTTAGTCATTGGGGCAGAAATTTACCATTTTAACCAAAGTTGACGTATTGGACCAATGGGGTGGTCATTAGGTTAAAAATTGACTTTTTTTGACCAAATTGACTCTTTGGTCAAAAGGTGACCTATTGGATCAATGGGTATGACATTGGGTCGAAAGTTGGCCATTCGACGAAGTTAACTTTATGGTCAAAAGTTGATCTTTTGAGTCAATGTGTTAAGCATTGGGTCAATCATTGACCATTTTTGTCCAAAATTGGCTTTTTGGTCAGAGATTGACTTATCGGGTCAATAATTGGTCATTAGGTCAAAAATTGACTATTTTGACCAAAATTAACTTTTTGGTCAAAGTTAAACTATTGGGTCATTGGGTCAAGAATTGACCATTTTGACCAAAGTTGAGTTTATGGTAAAAAGTTGACCTATTGGGTAAATGGGTTGGTTATTGGGTTAGAAATCGACCATTTTAACTAAAGTTGGCTTTTTTTATCAAAACTTGACATATTGGGTAAATGAGGTGGTTGTTAGGTTAAAAATTAACTATTTTGACCACAATTTACTTTTTTGTCAAAAGTTGACCCATTAGATCAATGGGGTGGTCATTTGGTCAAAAATTGACAATTTTTTCCAAAATTGACTTTTTGGTCAAAAGTTAACATATTGGGTCAATGGGTTGGTCATTTGGTCAAGAATTGACCATTTTGACCAAAGTTGACTTTTTGGTAAAAAGTTAGCTTTATAAAGTCGATACTGTAGGTCATTGGTGAAGGATTGACCATTTTGACCAAAGTTGACTTTTTTATCAAAGTTTGACGTATTGGGTCTACAACTGGTCATTAGGTCAAAAAATTACTATTTTTACAAAAATTAACTTTTTGGTCAAAAGTTGCCAATTGGGTCAATGGGTTGGTCATTGAGTTAGAAATTGACTATTTTGACCAAAGTAGACTTTT
This sequence comes from Papilionanthe hookeriana x Papilionanthe teres, assembly GCA_022702705.1. NCBI lineage: Eukaryota > Viridiplantae > Streptophyta > Magnoliopsida > Asparagales > Orchidaceae > Papilionanthe > Papilionanthe hookeriana x Papilionanthe teres. Next base: position 72,058,503 of record CM040433.1, read on the forward strand.
TGAACAAAAGTTAATCTATTAGGTCAATTGGGTGGTCGTTAGTCAAAAATTGATTATTTTGACCAAAATTATTTTTTTGGTCGAAAGTTGACCTATTTGGTCAATCGGATGGTCATTGGGTAAAGGATTGAACATTTTGACTAAAGCTGTCTTTTTGGTCAAAAGTTGACCAATTGGGACAATGGGTTGGTCATTGGGTCAATTATTGACCATTTTGATGAAAGTTAACTTTTTCATCAGAGATTGACTTATTAGGTCAATAATTGGTCCTTCGGTTAAAAATTAACTATGTTGACCAAAATTGACTTTTTGGTCAAAAGTTGACATATCAGATCAATTGGTTGGTCATTGAGTCAAATATTAATCATTTTGACCAAAGTTCACTTTTTGGTAAAAAACTGACCTATTGGTCAATGGGTTGGTCATTTGGTCAGAAATTGACCATTTTAACCAAAGTTGACCTATTAGGTCAATGGGGTGGTCATTAGGTTAAAAATTAATTATTTTGAACAAAATTGACTTTTTGGTCGAAAGTTGACCTATTGGGTCAACGGATATGTCATTAGGTCAAGGATTAGCCATTTTGACCAAAGTTGACTTTATGGTCAAAAGTTGATCTATTGGGTCAATGAGTTAAGCATTGTGTCAAGGATTGACCATTTTGACCAAAGTGGACTTTTTGCTCAAAGATTGACTTATTGGTTCAATAATTAGTCATTAGGTGAAAAATTGACTATTTTAACAAATATTGACTTTTTGGTGATAGTGACTATTTCATTTGGTCAAGGATTGACCATTTTGACTAAAGCTGACTTTTTGTTCAAAAGTAGACCTATTGGGTCAATGGGTTGGTTATTGAGTAAGAAATTGACCATTTTAACCTATTGACTTTTTGATTAAAAGTTGACATATTGGGTTAATGGAGTGGTTGTTACATTAAAAGTTGATTATTTTAACCAATATTTTCTTTTTTGTCTAAAGTTGACCATTTGGGTCAATGAGCATGTCATTACGTCAAGGATTGACCATTTGGCTAAAATTGACATTTTGGTCAAAAGTTGACCCATTGGGTCAAATATTAACTATTCGACCAAGGTTGACTTTTTGGTCAGAGATTGACTATTGCTCAATAATTGGTCATTCGGTCAAAAAAAGATTATTTTTACCAAAATTGAATTTTTCATCAAAAGTTGACCCATTGGGTCAGTACGGTGGTCATTAAGTTAGAAATTGATCATTTTGACCAAAGTTGACTTTTTTGTCAAAAGTCGGCCTATTGGGTCAATGGGGTGTTCATTCGGTAAAAAATTGACTATTTTGACCAAAATATACTTTTTGGTCAAAATTTGACCAATTGGGTCAATGGGTTGGTCATTAGGTCAAGGATTGACCTTTTTGACCAAATTTGACTTTTTGGTCAAAAGATGACCTATTGGGTCAATGTGTTAGTTATTGGGTCAAGAACTGATCATTTTGACTAAAGATGACTTTGGGTCATTAGGTGAGAAATGATTTATTTTGACCTAAGTTGACTTTTCGGTCAAAAGTTGACCTATTAGGTCAACGGGGTAGTCATTTGGTCAAAACAGACTATTTTGATCAAAACTATCTTTTTGCTCAAAAGTTGACCTATTTGATCAATGGGTTGGTCATTGGATCAATGATTGACCATTTTGATCAAAGTTAACTTTTTGGTCACAGATTGACTTATTGGGTCAATAATTTGTATTTTTATCAAAATTTGACTATTTTTACCAAAATTAGCTTATTGGTCAAAAGTTCACTTTTTTGTTAGAGATAAGATAATGACTTATTTGGTCAATAATTGGTAATTAAGTCATAATTTGTCTATTTTGACCAAAATCAACTTCTTGGTCAAAAGTTGACCTATTGGGTCTATGTGTTGGTAAGTGGGTTAAGAATTGACCATTTTGACCAAAGTTCACTTTTTGGTCAAAATCTGACATATTGGTTCTATGGGTTGGTGATTGGGTCAGAAATTGACCATTTTGATCAAATTTAAATTTTTGGTCAAAAGTTGACCTATTAGGTCAATTGTGTGGTCATTAGGTAAACAATTGACTAATTTGACCAAAATTTCTTTTTTGTTAAAAGTTAACATATTGGGTCATTGATTGGATCCCGTTTTGACCAATTTGACTAAAGTTGAATTTTTTGTAAAAAGTTGACCTATTGTGTCAATGGGTTGGTCATTGGGTCAAGGATTGACCATTTTGACCAAAGTTGACTTTTTAGTCAGAGATTGACTTATTTGCTCAATAATTGCTCATTTTGTCAAAAAATTAACTATTTTGACCAAAATTGAATTTTTGGTCAAATGTTGACCCATCAGGTCAATGGGGTGGTCAATGGGTCAGAAATTGACCATATTGACCAAAGTTGACCTTTTTGGTCAAAAGTAAACCTATTGGGTTAATGGAGTGGTCATTAGGTCCAAAATTGAGTATATTTACCAAAATTGATATTTTCGTCAAAATTTGACCTATTGTGTTAATGGGTTTATCATTGTCTCAAGTATTGACTATTTTGACTAAAGTTTACTTTTTGGTCAAAATTTAATCTATTGGGTCAAGGGGTTGGTCATTGGGTTAAAAATTGGTCATTAGGTCAAAAATTAACTTTTTTGACCAAAATAGAATTTTTTGTCAAATGTTGACCCATTAGGTCAATTGGATGGTCATTAGGTCAGAAATTGACCATTTTAACTAAAGTTATCTTTTTGGTCAAAAGTTGACCTATTGGATCAATGGTGTGGTCATTAGGTCAAAAATTGATTATATTAACCAAAAATAATTTTTTTGTCAAAAATTAACCTATGATGTCAATGGGTTGGTCATTGTGTCAAAGATTGACTATTTTGACTAAAGTTTACTTTTTGGTCAAAAGTTGACCTATTCGGTATGGGTTGGTCATTGGGTCAAGGATTGACCATTTTGACTAAAGTTGACTTTCTGGTCAGAGATTGACTTATTTGCTCAACAATTAGTCATTAGGTTAAAAAAGTAACTATTTCGGCCAAAATTGAATTTTTGGTCAAAAGTTAACGACCCATCAGGTCAATGGGGTGGACATTGGGTCATAAATTGACCATTTTGTGCAAAGTTGACTTTTTGGTCAAAAGTAGACCTATTGGGTCAATGAGGTTTTTATTAGGTCAAAAATTGACTATATTTACCCAAGTTGACATTTTGTTCAAAAATTGACCCATTGTGTTAATGGATTTATCATTGTCTCAAGGATTGATTATTTGATTACATTTCACTTTTTGGTCAAAAGTTGACCTATTGGGTCAATGGGTTGGTCATTGGGTCAAGGATTGACCTTTTTGACCAAAGTTGACATTTTGGTCAGAGATTGACTTATTGGTTCAATAATTGGTCATTAAGTAAAAAATTAACTATTTTAACGAAAATTGAATTTTTGGTCAAAAGTTGACCCATTATGTCAATGGGGTGGTCATTGGCTCAGAAATTGGCCATTTTAACCAAAGTTGGCTTTTTGGTCAAAAGTTGACATATTGGGTCAATGGGGTGGTCTTTAGGTCAAAAATTGACTATATTGTCTAAAATTAAATTTTTGGTCAAAAGTTGACCTATTGTGTCAATGGGTTGGTTGTTGTGTCAAGGATTGGCAATTTTGACTAAAGTTGACTTTTTGGTAAGAGATTGACTTATTGTGTTAATAATTAGAAATTAGGTCAAAATTTGATTATCTTGTCCAAAATCGACTTTTTGGTCAAAAGTTGACCTATTGGGTTAATGGGTTGGTCATTGGGGCATGAATTGACTATTTTGACCAAAGTTGACTTTTGGTCAAAAGTTGACCAATTGGGTTAATGGGTTGGTCATTGGGTCAGAAATTGACCATTTTACCCAAACTTGACTTTTTGGTTAAAAGTTGACCTATTCGGTTAATGGGGTGGTCATTAGGTAAAAAATTCACAATTTTGATCAAATTTATCTTTTTGGTCAAAAGTTGACCTATTGGGTCATTGGGTTGGTCATTGGGTCAAGGACTGACCATTTCGACCAAAGTTGACTTTTTTGTCAGAGATTGACTATTGGGTTAATAATTGGTCCTTAGGTCAAAAATTGATTATTTTGACCAAAATTGACTTTTTGGACAAAAGTTGTCCTACTAGGTCAATGGGTTGGTCATTGAGTCAAGAATTGATCATTTTGACCAAAGTTGGCTTTTTGGTCAAAAGTTGACCTGTTGGTTCAATGGATTGGTCGTTGGGTCAGAAATTGATCATTTTAACCAAAGTTAACCTATCAGGTTAATGGGGTGGTCATTATGCCAAAAATTGACTATTTTGACAAAAATTAACATTTTGGTCAAAAGTTGACCTATTGTATTAATGGGTTGGTCATTGTGTCAAGGATTAACTATTTTGACTAAAGTTAACTTTTTGCTCAAAAATTGACCCATTGGGTCAATTAGTTTGTCATTGGGTCTAGGATTGACGATTTTGACCAAAATTGACTTTCTGTAAGATTTTGACTTATTGGGTCAATAATTGGTCATTAGGTCAAAAATTGACTATTTTTACAAAAGTTAACTTTTTCGTCAAAAGTTAACCTCTTGGGTCAATGGGTTGGTCATTAGGTCAATGATTGACTATTTTGACCAAAGATGACTTTTTTGTTAAAAGTTGACCTATTGGGTCAATGGGTTTATCACTGGTTCAGAACTTAACCATTCTGACCAAAGTCTACTTTTTGGTCATAAGTTGACATATTGGGTAATTTTTCTGGTCATTAGGTTAAAAATTGACTATTTTGACCAAAATTAATTTTTGGTCAAAGTTGATCTAGTGGGTCATTGAATCAAAGCTAGACCATTTTGATCATAGTTTACATTTTGGCGAAAGTTGACTTATTGAGTCGATTGGTTGATCATTAGATTCGAGATTGACCATTTTGACCAAAGTTAACTTTTTGGTGAGAGATTGACTTATTAGATCGATAATTGGTCATTAGGTCGAAAATTGACTATTTTGACCAAAATTGATTTTGTTGAAATTTGACCATTGATTGATGGGGTGGTCACTAGGTCGGATATTGTCAATTTGGACGAAGTTGACTTTTTGGTCAAAAGTTAACCTTTTGGGTCAATGGGGTGGTCATTAGGTCAAAAGTTGACAATATTGACCAAAATTGACTTTTTGGTCAAAAGTTAACCTATTTTGTCAATGGGTTGGTCATTGTGTCAAGGATTGACTATTTTAACTAAAGTTCACTTTTGCTCAAAAGTTGACCTTTTGGGTCAATAGGTTGGTCATTGGGTCAAGTATTGACAATTTTCACCACAGTTAACTTTTTGGTCAGAGATTGACTTATTGGGTCAATAATTGGTCATTAGGTCAAATATTGACTATTTTGACCAAAATTGAATTTTTGTTTAAAAGTTGACACATTGGTCGATGGGGTAGTGATTGGGTCAGAAATTGACCATTTTGACCAAAGTTGACTTTTTGGTCAAAAGTTGACTTATTGGGTCAATGGGTTGGATTTTAGGTCAAAAATTGACCATATTGACGAAAATTGACTTTTTGGTCAAAAGTTGACCTATTTTGTCGATTGGTTGGTCAGTTTGTCAAGGATTGACGATTTAGACTAAAGTTCACTTTTGCTCAAAAGTTAACCTTTTGGGTCAATGGGTCGGGCATTGGGTTAAGGATTGACTATTTTGACCAAAGTTCACTTTTTGTTCAAAGATTGACTTATTGGGTCAATAATTGGTCATTATGTAAAAAATTGACTATTTTGGTCAGAAGTTGACATATTGGGTCTATGGGTAGGTCATTGGGTCAAGGGTGGATTATTATCTCAAAATTGACTTTTTCATTAAAAGTTGACCTAATTGGTCAAAGGGTTGAACATTAGGTCAATGATTAACCATTTTGACAAAATTTGACTTTTTGGTCAAAAGTTGGCCTATTGGGTCAATGGGTTGGTCATTGGGTCAGAAATTGACAATTTTGACCAAAATTAACTTGTTGGTCAAAAGTTGACCTACTGGATCAATGGGTTGGTCATTGGTCAAGGATTGACCATTTTGACCAAAGCTGACATTTTATTGTCAAAGATTGACTTATTGGGTCAATAATTTGTCATTCGGTCTAAAATTGATTATTTTGACCAAAATTGAATTTTTGGTCAAAAGGTTGACCCATTGTGTTAATTGGGTGGTCATTATGTCAGAAATTGACCATTTTGACCAAAGGTGACTTTTTGTCAAAAGTTGACCCATTCGGTCATTGGGTAAGAAATTGACCATTTTGACCAAACTTGACTTTTTTGTCAAAAGTTGACCTATTAGGTCAATGGGGTGGTCATTAGGTAAAAAATTAACTTTTTTGACCAAAATTTACTTTTTCGTCAAAAGTTAACCTATTAGGTCACTGGGTTGGTCATTGGGTCAAGGATTGACCATTTTGACCAAAGTTGACTTTTTAGTTAAAAGTTGACATATTGGTTTAATGAGTTGCTTATTGGGTCAAGGATTGACCTTTTTGACCAAAGTTAACTTTTTGGCCATTGGGTCATAAATTAACCATGTTGACCAAAGCTGATTTTTTTGTCAAAAATTCATTTATTTGGTCAAAGGGGTGGTCATTATGTCAAAAATTGACTATTTTGACCAAAATTATCTTTTTTGTCAAAAGTTGACTTATTTAGTCGATGGGTTAGTCATTAGGTCAAGGATTGACCATTTTGACCAAAGTTGACTTTTTGGTCAAAAGTTGACCTATTAGGTCAAAGATTGACCATTTCGACGAAAGTTGACTATTTGGTCAGAGAATCATTTATTGGGTCAATAATTGGTCATTCGGTCAAAAATTGATTATTTTGACTAAAATTGAATTTTTCGTCAAAGGTTGACCCATTAGGTTGATTGGCTGGTCATTAAGTCATAAAATGACAATTTTAACCAATGTTAACTTTTTGTCAAAACTTGACTTGTTAGATTCGATGGGTTGGTCATTAGATCGAAATTGACATTTTCACCAAACTTGACTTTTCTGTGAAAAGTTGACCTGTTGGGTCAATGAGTTGGTGATTAGGTCAAGGATTGACCAATTTGACTAAAGTTGATTTTTTGGTCAAAAGTTGACCAATTAGGTCAATGGGTTGGTCATTGGGTCAAGGATTGACCATAATGACCAAAGTTGACTTTTTGGTAAGAGATTGGCTTATTGAGTCAATAATTGGTCATTAGTTCAAAAATTGACTAATTTGACCAAACTTTTCTTTTTTCTCAAAAGATGACTTATTGGGTCAATGGGTTAGTCATTGAGTTAAGAATTGACCATTTTGACAAAAGTTGACTTTTTCGTCAAAAATTGACCTATTCGGTCAATGGGTTGGTCATTGGGTCAGAAATTGTCCATTTTGACCAGTTAACTTTTTGGTCAAAAGTTAACTTATTAGGTCAATTGGGTTGTTATTAGGTAAAAAGTTGACTTTTTTGACCAAAATTGCTTTTTTGTCAAAAGTTGACCTATTGGGCCAAGGATTGACCATGTTGATCAAAGTTGACTTTTTGTTCAAAGATTGACTTATTTGGTCAATAATTGGGTCAAAAATTGACTTTTGTCCAAAATTAAATTTTTGGTCAAAAGTTGACCCATTGGGTCAGTGGGGTGATCATTGGGTTAGAAATTGACCATTTTGACCAAAGTTGAGTTTTTGGTCAAAAGTTGACCTATTGGGTCAATTGGGTGGTCATTAGGTCAAATATTGACTATTTTGACTAATATTGTTTTTTTGTCAAAGGTCTATCTATTGGATAAGTGGGTTGGTCAATTGGGTCAAGGATTTACCATTTTGACAAAATTTGAACTTTTTGGTCAAAAATTAACCAATTGCGTTAAAAGGTTTGTCATTGGGTCAAACTTTGACCATTCTGACCAAATTTGACTTTTTGGTTAGAGATTGACTTAATGGGTCATTAGATAAAAAATTGACTATATTGACCAATATTGACTTTTTGGTCAAAAGTTGACCTGTTGCGTTAATGGGTTGGTCATTGTCTCAAGGATTTACTATTTTGACTAAAGTTAACTTTTTGGTCAAAAGTTGACCTTTTCGGTCAATGGGTTGGTAATGAGTCAAGGATTGACCATTTCTACCGAAGTTGACATTTTGGTCAGAGATTGACTTATTGGATCAATAATTGGTCATTAAGTCAAAAATATAATATTATGGTCAAAAGTTGACCTATTGGGCCTATGGGTTGGTCATTCGGTCAAGGATTGACCATTTTGACCAAAGTTGATTTTCTGGTCAAAAGTTGACCAATTGGGTCAATGGGTTAGTCATTGAGTCAATGATTCACCATTTTGACCAAAAGTTGACTTTCTGGTCAGAGATTGACTTATTGGATCAATAACTGTTCGTAGGTTAAAAATTGACTATTTTGACCAAGATTGAATTTTTGATCAAAAGTTGACCCCTTGGGTCAATGGGTTGGTAATTGGGTAAAAAATTGATCATTTTGACCAAAGTTAACTTTTTAGTCAAAAGCTGACATATTGGGTCAATTAGGTGGTCATTAGGTCAAAAATTGCTATTTTGATCGAAATTGTTTTTTTGGTTAAAAGTTGTCCTATTGGGTTAACGGGGTGGTCATTGGGTTAGAAATTGACCAATTTAACCAAAGTTGACTTTTTGGACAAAAGTTGACTTATTGGGTCAATGGGATGGTCATTAGGTCAAAAATTAACTATTTTGACCAAAATTGAGTTTTGGTCAATAGTTGACAAATTGGGTCAATGAGGTAGTCATTGGGTCAAGGATTAACGCTTTTGACAATGTTGTTTTTTTGGTAAAATGTAAACCAATTGGGTAAATAGGTTGATCATTGGGTCAAGGATTGTCCATTTTGACCAAAGTTGACTTTTTAGTAAGATAATGACTTATTGGGTCAATAATTGGTAATAAGGTCAAAATTTGACTATTTTGAACAAAATCAACTTTTTGGTCAAAAGTTGACCTATTGGGTCAATGGGTTGGTCATTGGGTTAAGAATTGACCATTTTGACCAAAGTTGACTTTTTGTCAAAATTTGACATATTGGGTCAATGGGTTGGTCATTCGGTCAGAAATTGATCATTTTGACCAAATTTAAATTTTTGGTCAAAAGTTGACCTATTAGGTCAATTGGGTGGTCATTAGGTAAAAAATTGACTATTTTGACCAAAATTTCTTTTTGGTTAAAAGTTGACATATTGGGTCATTGAATCACGGATTGACCAATTTGACCAAAGTTGACTTTTTTGTCAAAAGTTGACCAATTGGGTCAATGGGTTTGTCATTGGGTCAAGGATTGACCATTTTGACCAAAGTTGACTTTTTGCTCAGAGATTGACTTATTTGCTCAATAATTGGTCATTAGGTCAAAAAAATAACTATTTTGACTAAAATTGAATTTTTTGTCAAAAGTTGACCTATGAGGTCGATAGGGTAGGTCAATGGGTTAGAAATTGACCATTTTGACCAAAGTTGACTTTTCGGCCAAAGGTAGACCTATTGGGTCAATGGGGTGATCATTAGGTCAAAAATTGAGTATATTTACCAAAATTGACATTTTGGTCAAAATTTAAACTATTGTTTTAATGGGTTTATCATTGTCTCATGGATTGACTATTTTGACTAAAGTTCACTTTTTGGTCAAAAGTTAACCTACTGGTCAATGGGTTGGTCATTGGGTCAAGGATTGACCATTTTGACCAAAGTTGACATTTTGGTCAGAGATTGACAAATTGGGTAAATAATTGGTCATTAGGTCAAAAATTAACTCCATTAGGTCAATTGTGGTGGTCATTGGGTCGAGAAGTTGACCATTTTGACCAAAGTGACTTTTTGGTAAAAGTTGACCTATTGGGTAAATGGGCGTGGTCATTAGGTCGAAAATTGAGCTATATTAACCAAAAATGATTTTTTGGTCGAAAGTTGACTATTAGTGTCGATGGGTTGGTCATTGTGTCATGGATTGACTATTTTGACTAAAGTTTACTTTTTGAGTCGATAAGTTGACTTTATTGGGTTGATGGGTTGGTCATTGGTTCAAGGATTGACCATTTTTACAAAAGTTGACTTTAGGTCGGAGATTGACTTATTTGCTCGATAATTAGTCATTAGGTCGAAAATTAGCTATTTTGACCAAAATTGAATTTTAGTCAAAAGTTGACCCATCGATTCGATGGGGTGGTCATTAGGTCAGAAATTGACCATTTTGACCAAAGTTGACGTTTTAGTCAAAAGTATACCTTTTGGGTTAATGGGGTTGTCATTAGGTCAAAAATTGACTATAATTACTAAAGTTGACATTTTGGTCAAAAGTTGACCCCTTGTGTTAATGGGTATATGATGGTCTAAGGGATTGACTATTTTGACTAAAGTTCACTTTTTGATCAAAAGTTAACCTATTGGGTCAATGGGTTAGTCATTGGGTCAAGGATTGACCATTTTGACCAAAGTTGACATTTTGGTAGAAGATTGACTTATTGGGTCAATAATTGCTCATTAGGTCGAAAATTAACTATTTTGACCAAAATTGAATTTTAGTCGAAAGTTGACTATTAGGTCATGGGGTGGTCATTGGCTCAAAAGATGACCATTTTAACCAAAGTTGATTTTTTTGGTCAAAAGTTGACCTATTGGGTCAATGGGGTGGTCTTCAGGCCAAAAATTAACTATATTAACCAAAATTGACTTTTTGGTCAAAAGTTGACCTATTGTGCCAATGGGTTGGTAATTGTGTCAAGGATTGACTATTTTAATTAAAGTTTACTTTTTGGTCAAAGTTAACCTATTGGGTCAATGGGTTGGTTATTGAGTCAAGGATTGACCATTTTGACCAAAAATTATTTTGTGGTCATATATTGACTTATTGGGTCAATAAATTGTCATTATGTTAAAAATTGACTACTTTGGTCAAAAGTTGACTTATTGGGTCTATGGGTAGGTAATTGGGCCAAGAATTGACCATTTTAACCAAAGTTGACATTTTGGTCAAAAGTTGACTTATTGGGTCAATGGGGTGGTCGTTAGGTCAAAAATTAACTATTTTGACCAAAATTAAATTTTTGGTCAGAAGTTGACATATTGGGTCAATGAATTGGTCATTGGGTCAGGGATTGACCAATTTGACCAATTTGACTATTTTAGTCGAAAAGTTGATCGATTTGGTCGATGGGTTGGTCATTAGGTTAAGCATTGACCAGTATTTGACAAAGTTGACTTTTTGAGATGAGTAATTAGATCAATATTGATTATTTTGATCCAAAATCGACTTTTTGGTCAAAAGTTAAGCCTTATGAGGTATAATGGGTTAGTCATTTGTCACGAATTGACAATTTTGACCAAAGTTGACTTTTTGGTCAAAAGTTGACCTTTTGGGTCAATGGGTTGGTCATTGGGCCAGAAATTGACCATTTTAACCAAACGTGACTTTTTAGTCAAATGTTGACATATTGGGTTAATGGGGTTGTCATTAGGTCAATAATTAATAATTTTGATCAAAATTAACTTTTTGGTCAAAAGTTGACCTTTTGGGTCATTGGGTTGGTCATTTGGTCAAGGATTGACCATTTCTACCAAAGGTGACTTTTTGGTCAGAGATTGACTTATTGGGTCAAAAATTGGTCATTCGGTCAAAAATTGATTATTTTGACCAAAATTGACTTTTTGGACAAAAGTTGTCCTATTAGGTCAATGGGTTGGTCATTTTCCGTTAGTCGATAAGTAATTGGTCGATCATTTTGACCAAAGTTGGCTTTTTGAACAAAAGTTGACTTGCTGGTTCAATGGTTTGGTCGTTGGGTCAGAAATTGATCATTTTAACTAAAGTTGACCTATTGGGTTAATGGGGTGGTCACTCGGACAAAAATTGTATTATTTGAATAAGAATTGACATATTTTGGTCAAAAGTTGACCTGTTGTGTTAATGGGTTGGTCGTTGTGTCGAGGATTGAATTATTTTGATTAAGTTAACATTTTGAGTCGAAAGTTGACCATGCGGGTCGATGGATTTATCATTAGGCTAGGATTGACTATTTTGACCAAAGTTGACTGTTTTGTAAGAGATTGACTTAATGGGTCACTAATTGGTCATTAAGTAAAAAATTGACAATTTTGACAAAAGTTGAGTTTTTGGTCAAAAGTTGACCTATTAGGTCAATGGGTCGGTCATTAGGTGAAGGATTGACCATTTTGACTAAAGTTGACTTTTTGGAATAAAGTTGACCTATTGCGTCAATGGGTTGGTCATCGGTTAAAAAATTGACCATTTTGACCAAAGTCGACTTTGGGTCAGATGTTGACATATTGGTTAATTTTTGTGGTCATTAGGTTAAAAATTAACTATTTTGACAAAGTTGCTTTTGATCAAAAGTTGATGTATTTGGTCATTGAGTAAAAGATGGACCATTTTGATCATAGTTGACTTTTTGGTCAAAATTTGACTTATTGGGTCAATTAGTTGATCATTGGGTCCAGGATCGACCATTTTGACCAAAGTTGACTTTTTGGTCAGAGATTGACTTATTGGGTCAATAATTGGTCATTAGGTCAAGAATTGACTATTTTGACCAAAATTAATTTTTTGTTCAAAAGTTAACCCATTTGTCAATGGGGTGGTCACTTGGTCAGAAATTGACCATTTTGACCAAAGTTAACTTTATGGTCAAAAGTTGACATTTTGGGTCAATGGGGTGGTCATTAGGTCAAAAATTGACTATATTAACCAAAATTGACTTTTTAGTCAAAATTTGACCTATTTTGTCGATCGGTTGGTCATTGTGTCGAGGATTGATTATTTTGACTAAAGTTCACTTTTTGCTCGAAAGTTGACCTTTTCGGTCGATGGGTTGGTCGTTGAGTCGAGGATTGACCGATTTCTACAAAGTTAACTTTTTGGTCGGGAGATTGACTTATTGGCTCAATAATTAGTCATTAGGTCTAAAATTAACTATTTTGACCAAAATTGGATTTTTGTTCAAAAGTTGGCCCTTTGGTCGATGGGGTGGTCATTGGGTCAGAAATTGACCATTTTGACCAAAGTTGACTCTTTGATCAAAAGTTGACCTATTGGGTCAATAGGTTGGTCATTAGGTCAAAAATTGACTATATTGACCAAAATTGACTTTTTTGTTCAAAAGTTGACGTATATTGTCAATGGGTTGGTCAGTGTGTCAAAGATTGACTATTTAAACTAGAGTTCACTTTTTCCTCAAAAGTTGACCTTTTGAGTCAATGGGTTGGACATTGGGTCAAGGAGTGACCATTTTGATCAAAGTTGACTTTTTGGTTAGAGATTGACTAATTGGGTCAATAATTGGCATTATATCAAAAATTGACTATTTTTATCAAAAGTTGACATATTAGGTCTATGGGTAGGTCATTGGGTCATGAATTGACCATTAGGACCAAAATTGTCTTTTTGGTCAAAAGTTGACCTATTTGGCCAAAGGGTTGGTCCTTAGGTCAATGATGACCATTTTGACCAAATTTGACTTTTGGTCGAAGTTGACTTATTGGGTCAATGGGTTGGTCATTGGGTCAGAAATTGACAATTTTCACCAAAATTAACTTGTTGGTCAAATGTTGAAAAATTGACTATTTTGACAAAAATTAAATTTTTGTTCAAAAGTTGACCCATTGGTCATTGAGGTGGTCACTGGGTCGGAAATTGACCATTTTGACCAAAGTTGCTTTTTGGTCAAAAGTTGACATTTTGGGTCAATGGAGTGGTCATTAGGTCAAAAATTGACTATATTAACCAAAATTGACTTTTTGGTCAAAAGTTGACCTATTTTGTCAATGGGTTGGTCATTGTGTCAAGGATTGATTATTTTGACTAAAGTTCACTTTTGCTCAAAAGTTCACTTTTGCTCAAAAGTTCACTTTTTCGGTCTATGGGTTGGTCAATGAGCCAAGGATTGACTATTTTCACCAAAGTTAACTTTTTGGTCAGAGATTGTCTTATTGGGTCAATAATTAGTCATTAGGTCAAAAATTAACTATTTTGACCAAGATTGGATTTTTGTTCAAAAGTTGACCCATTGGTCGATGGGGTGGTCATTGGGTCAGAAATTGACCATTTGACCAAAGTTGACTCTTTGGTCAAAAGTTGACCTATTTGGTCAATAGGTTGGTCATTAGGTCAAAAATTGATTATATTAACCAAAATTGATTTTTTTGGTCAAAGTCGTATGATTGAATCGATGGGTTGATCATTCGGTCAAGATTGACTATTTAAACTAGAGTTCACTTTTTGCTCAAAAGTTGATCTTTTGGGTCAATGGGTTGGAAATTGGGTCAAGGTGTGACCATTTTAATCAAACTTGAATTTTTGGTCAGAGATTGACTAATTGGGTCAATAATTGGCTTTTTGTCGAAAATTGACTATTTTTGTCAAAAGTTGACATATTAGGTCTATGGGTAGGTCATTGGGTCATGGATTGACCATTAGAATCAAAATCAACTTTTTGGTCAAAAGTTGATTTATTTGGTCAAAGGGTTGGTCCTTAGGTCAATGATTGACCATTTTGACCAAATTTGACTTTTTGGTCAAAAGTTGACCTATTGGGTCAATGGGTTGGTCATTGGGTCAGAAATTGACAATTTTGACCAAAATTAACTTGTTGGTCAAATGTTGATATATTGGATCAATGGGTTGGTCATCGGGTCAAGGATTGACCATTTTCACCAAAGTTGACTTTTGGGTCAGAGATTGACTTATTTGCTTAATAATTCGTCATTAGGTAAAAAAATTAAAAATTTTGATTAAAATTGAATTTTTGGTCAAAAGTTGACCCCCATCAGGTCATTGGGCAGGTCAATGGGTTAGAAATTGACCATTTTGACTAAAGTTGACTTTTTGGTCAAAAGTAGACCTATTGGGTCAATGAGGTGGTCATTAGGTCAAAAATAGAGTATATTTACCAAAATTGACAGTTTTGTCAAAATTTGACCTATTATGTTATTGGGTTTGTCATTTTCTCAAGGATTAACTATTTTGACTAAAGTTAACTTTTTGGTCAAAAGTTAACCATTGGGTAATTGGGTTGGTCATTGGGTCAAGGATTACATTTTGGCTAAAGTTGACTTTTTGGTCAGTGATTGACTAATTGGGTCAATAATTGTTCATTATGTCAAAAATTAACTATTTTGACCAAAGTAGAATTTTTGGTCAAAAGTTGACCCATTAGGTCAATTGGGTGGTCATTGGGTCAGAAATTGACCATGTTGACCAAAGTTGACTTTTTGATCAAAAGTTGACATATTAGGTCAATGGCGTGGTCATTAGGTGAAAAATTAAGTATATTAACCAAAAATGATTTTTGGTCAAAATTTGACCTATTGTGTAAATGGGTTGGTCATTATGTCAAGGATTGACTATTTTGACAAAAGTTCACTTTTATGTCAAAAGTTGACATTTTGGGACAATAGGTTTGTCATTGGGTCAAGGATTGACCATTTTGACTAAAGTTGACTTTCTGGTCAGAGATTGACTTATTTGCTCAATCATTAGTCATTAGGTTAAAAAACTAACTATTTTGGCCAAAATTGAATTTTCGGTTAAAAGTTGACTACCCATCAGGTTAATGGGTTGTTCTTTGGGTCAGAAATTGATCATTTTGACCAAAGTTAACTTTTTGGTCAAAAGTAGACCTATTGGGTCAATGGGGTATTTATTAGGTCAAAAATTGACTATATTTACCAAAATTGACATTTGGGCCAAAAGTTGACCCATTGTGTTAATGCGTTTATCATTGTCTAAAGGATTTACGATTTCGACTAAAGTTCCCTTTTTGGTCAAAAGTTGACCTATTAGGTCAATGGGTCAAGGATTGACCATTTTGACCAAAGTTGACTTTGGTCGATGAGATCAATTTATTAGGTCAATAATTGGTCATTAGGACAAAAATTAACTATTTTGACCAAAATTAAATTTTTGGTCAAAAGTTGACCCATTAGGTCAATCGGGTGGTCATTGGCTCAGAAATTGACCATTTTAACTAAAGTTGACTTTTTGACCAAAAGTTGACATATTGGGTCAATGGCATGGTCTTTAGGTCAAAAATGGACTATATTGACCAAAATTGACTTTTTGGTCAAAAGTTGACCTGTTGTGTTAATGGGTTCGTCATTATTGTGTCAAGGATTGAGTATTTTGACTAAAGTTCACTTTTTGGTCAAATGTTGATCTATTGGGTCAATGGGTTGGTCATTGAGTCAAGGATTGACAATTTTAATCAAAGTTGACTTTGTGGTCAGAGATTGACTTATTGGGTCAATAATTCATCATTATGTCAAAAATTGAGCATTTTGACAAAAGTTGACTTATTGAGTCTATGAGTAGGTCATTGGGCCAAGAATTGACCATTTTAACCAAAGTTCATTTTTTGGTCAAAAGTTGACTTATTGGGTCAATAGAGTGGTCGTTAGGTCAAAAATTAACTATTTTAACCAAAATAGATTTTTTGGTCAGAGGTTGACATATTCGGTCAATGAATTCGTCATTGGGTCAAGGATTGACGATTTTGACCAAAGTTAAATTTTTGGCATAAAGTTGACATGTTGGGTTAATGGGCTGGTCATTGGTTCAAGGATTGACCATTTTGACCAAAGTTGTCTTTTTGTTAAGAGATTGACTTTTTTGGTCAATAATTAGAAATTAGGTCAAAATTTAACTATCTTTTTCAAAATCAACTTTTTGGTCAAAAGTTGACCTATTGGGTTAATGGTTTGGTCATTAGGTCATGAATTGACTATTTTGACCAATGTTCACTTTTGGTCAAAAGTTGACCGATTAGGTTAATGGGTTGGTCATTGGGTCAGAAATTGACCATTTTAACCAAACATGACATTTTGGTTAAAAGTTGACCTATTCGGTTAATGGGTGGTCATTAGGTAAAAAAATGACAATTGAACAAATTTATTTTTTTGGTCAAAAGTTGATCTATTTGGTCATTAGGTTGGTCATTGGGTCAAGGACAGACCATTTCGACCAAAGTTGACTTTTTGGTCAGAGATTGACTTATTGGGTCAATAATTGTTTCTTCGGTTAAAAATTGATTATTTTGACCAAAATTGACTTTTTGGACAAAAGTTGTCCTATTGGGTCAATGGGTTGGTCATTGAGTCAAGGATTGATCATTTCTACCAAAGTTAGCTTTTTGGTCAAAAGTTGACCAGTTGGTTAAATGGATTGGTCGTTGGGTCAGAAATTAATCATTTTAACTAAAGTTGATCTCTTGGGTTAATGGGGTGGTCATTATGCCAAAAATTGACTATTTTGACAAAAATTGACATTTTGGTGGTCGACCTATTGCATTAATGGGTCGGTCATTGTGTCGAAGATTAACTATTTTGACTAAAGTTAACTTTTTGGTCAAAAGTTGATTCATTGGGTCAATTGGTTTGTCATTGAGTTCAGACGATCGTGATTTTGACCAAAGTTGACTTTTTGTAAGAGATTAACTTATTGGGTCAATAATTGGTCATTAGGTCAAAAATTGACTATTTTGACAAAGTTTATTTTTTGGTCAAAAGTAAATCTATTGGGTCAATGGGTTGGTCATTAGGTCATGGATTGACCATTTTGACCAAAGTTACCTTTTTATTAAAAGTTAACCTATTGGGTCAATGGGTTTGTCATTGGTTCAGAAGTTAACCATTCTGACCAAAGTCTACTTTTTGGTCATAAGTTGACATAATGGGTAATTTTTGTGGTCATTAGGTTAAAAATTGACTATTTTGACCAAAATTGTTTGTTGATCAAAGGTTTATCTATTGAGTCATTGAGTCAAAGATAGACCATTTTAATCATAGTTCACTTTTTGGTCAAAAGTTGACTTAATGGGTTAATTGGTTGATCATTGGGTCAAGGATTGACCATTTTGACCAAAGTTGAATTTTTGGTCAGAGATTGACTTATTGGGTCAATAATTGGTCATTAGGTCGAAATTGATTATATTTGACCAAAATCGAATTTTTTCAAAAGTCGGACTCATTGGTCGATGTGGGTGGTCATCGGGTCGTAGAATTGACTATTTTGACTAAAGTTGACTTTTTGGTCAAAAGTTAACCTTTTGGGTCAATGGGGGTGGTCATTAGGTAAAAAACTGACTATATTGACCTAAATTAACTTTTTTGTCAAAAGTTGACCTATTTTGTCAATGGGTTAGTCATTGTGTCAAGGATTGACTATTTTGACTAAAGTTCACTTTTGCTCAAAAGTTGACCTTTTGAGTTAATAGGTTGGTCATTGGGTCAAGTATTGATCATTTTCACCAAAGTTGACTTTTGGTCAGAGATTGACCTATTGGGTTAATAATTGGTCATTATGTCAAAAATTGACTATTTTGGTCAAAAGTTTACTTATTTGGAAAATGGGTTGGTCATTAGGTCATTGAATGACCATTTTCACCAAATTTAACTTTTTTGTCAAAAGTTGACCTATTGGGTCAATGGGTTGGTCATTGGGTCAGAAATTGACAATTTTGACAAAAATCAACTTGTTGGTCAAAAGTTAACCTATTGGATCAATGGATTTGTCATTGGGTCAAGGATTGATCATTTTGACCAAAGTTGACTTTTTGGTCAAAAGTTGACCTTTTGGGTCAATGGGTAAGTCATTGGGTCAAAGATTGACCATTTCGACCAAAGCTGACATTTTTGTCAGAGATTAACTTATCGGGTCAATAATTTGTCATTCGGTCAAAAATTGATTATTTTGACCAAAATTGAATTTTTGGTCAAAGGTTGAACCATTGGGTTAATTGGGTGGTCATTATATCAGAAATTAACCATTTTGATCAAAGTTGACTTTTTGTCAAAAGTAGACCCATTCGGTCAATGGGTAGGAAATTAACCATTTTAACGAAACTTGACTTTTTTGTCAAAAGTTGACATATTAGGTCAATGCGGTTGTCATTAGGTAAAAATTAACTTTTTTGACCAAAATTGACTTTTTCGTCAAAAGTTGACCTATTGGTTCACTAGGTTGGTCATTGTGTTAAGGATTGACCATTTTGTCCAAAGTTGACTTTTTAGTTAAAAGTTGACCTGTTGGTTTAATGAGTTGTTTTTTGGGTCATGGATTGACCCTTTTGACTAAAGTTGACTTTTTGGTCATTGGGTCATAAATTAACCATGTTGACCAAAGCTGATTTTTTTGTCAAAAGTTCATCTATTTAATCAAAGGGGTGGTCATTAGGTCAAAAATTGAATATTTTGACCAAAATTAACTTTTTTGTCAAACGTTGACCTATTTAGTCAATGGGTTGGTCATTAGGTCAAGGATTGACCATTTTGACAAAGTTGTTTTTGGTCGAAAGTTGACTTATTGGTCGCAGATTAGTACAATTTCGACCAAAATTGACTTTTTGGTCAAAGATTCACTTATTGGGTCAATAATTGGTCTTTCGGTCAAAAATTGATTATTTTGACTAAAATTGAATTTTTCGTCAAAGGTTGACCCATTAGGTTAATTGGGAGGTCATTAAGTCACATATTAACAATTTTGACCGAAGTTAACTTTTTATCAAAAGTTGACCTATTGGGTCAATGGGTTTGACATTGGATCAGAAATTCAATATCTTCAACAAACTTGACTTTTCTATTAAAAGTTGACCTATTGGGTCAATGGGGTGGTCGTTAGGTAACAAATTCACTTTTTGGATAAAAGTTGACCTAGTGGGTCAATCGGTTGGTCATTAGGTGAAGGTTTTACCATTTTGACCAAATTTGACTTTTTGGTCAAAAGTTGACCTATTAGGTCAATCTGTTGGTTATTGGGTCAAAAATTGACCATTTGACCAAAGTGGATTTTTTGGTCATTAGGTGAGAAATTAACTATTTTGAATAAAGTTGGCTTTTTGGTCTTTAGGTGAGAAATTAACTATTTTGACCAAAGTTGACTTCTTGGTCAAAGGTTGACCTATTGGGTTAATAGGGTGGTCATTTGGTCAAAAATTGACTATTTTGACCAAAACTACCTTTTTGGTCAAAAGTTGACCTATTTGGTCAATGGGTTGGTCATTAGGTCAAGGATTGACTATTTTGACCAAAGTTGACTTTTTGGTTAAAAGTTGTCTAATGTGTTAAGTAGTTGGTCATTGGGTCGGAAATTGATACATTTTAACCAGAGTTTACTTTTACGATCGAAAGTTGACCTTTTGGGTCATTGAGTTGTCATTGGGTCAGGATTGACCGATATGGCCAAATTTGACTTTTTGGTCAGAGATTGACTAATTGGGTCAATCATTGGTCATTAGCACAAAAATTAACTATTTTGACAAAAATAGACTTTTTATTCAAAATTTTACATATTGGGTCAATGAGTTGGTTATTTGGTCAAGAATTGACCATTTTGACCAAAGTTGACTTTTTGGTCAAAAGTTAACATATTGGGTCAATTACTTAGTCATTGGGTCAAAAATTGACCATTTTGACCAAAGTTGACTTTTTGGTCCAATGTTGACCTTTTGGGTTAATGGGTTGATCATTCGACATTAAATTGACCATTTTGACCAAAGTTAACCCTTTTGTCAAAAGTTGACCTATTGGGTCAATGTGTTAGTCATTGCGTCAAGGATTGATCATTTTGACCAAAGTTTACTTTTTTATCAGAGATTGACTTATTGGGTTAATAATTAGTCATTAGGTAAAAAATTAATTATTTTGACCAAAACTGAATTTTTGGTCAAAAGTTGACCCATTGAGTCAATGGGGTGGTCATTATGTCAAAAATAGACCATTTTGACCAAATTTAAATTTTTGATCAAAAGTTGACCTATTGGGTCAATGAGGTGGTCATTAGGTAAAAAATTGATAATTTCGACCAAAAATGACTTTTTGGTCTAAGGATGACCTATTGGGTCAATGGGTTGGTCATTATGTCAATGATTGACCATTTTGACCAAATATGACTTTTTGGTCAAAAGTTGACCTATTGGGTCAATGGGATGGTCATTGGGTCAGAAATTGACCATTGTGACCATAGTTGACTGTTTGGTCAAAAGTTGACCTATTGGGTTAATGAGATTGTCTTTGGGTTGAGGATTGACCAGTATGACTAAATTTAATTTTTGGTCAGAGATTAACTTACTGGGTCAACAATTGGTCATTAGGTAAAAAATTAACTATTTTGACCAAAATTGACTTTTTGTTCAAAAGTTGACCTATTGTGTCACTAAGTTGGTCATTAGGTCAAGAATTGACCATTTTGACCAAAGTCGAGTTTTAGTCAAAAGTTGACCTATTGGGTCAATGGTTTGGTAACTAGGTCAAAAATTGACCATTTTGACCAAAGTTGACTTTTTGGTTAAAAGTTGACATACTGGGTCAATGGGTTGGTCATTGGGTCAAGAATTGACCATTTTGACCAAAGTTTACTTTTGGGTCATAGATTGACTTATTGGGTCAATAATTAGTCATTAGGTCATAAAATGACTAATTTGACCAAAATTGAATTTTTTTGTCAAAAGTTGACCCATTGGCTTAACGGTGGTCATTGAGTCAGAAATTGACCATTTTGAACAAGTTGAAATTCGGTCAAAAGTTAAGTTATTGGGTCAATAGGGTGGTAATTTGGTCAAAAATTGACAATTTTGACAAAAATTGACTTTTTGGTCAAATGTTGACATATTGGGTAAATGGGTTAGTCATTAAGTCAAGGATTGCCTATTTTGACCAAAGTTGATTTTTTTGTCAAAAGTTGACCATTGGGTCAATGGGTTGGTCATTGGGTCAAGGATTGACCATTTGGACCAAAGTTGACTTTTTGGTAGGAGATTGATTTATTAGGTCAATAATTGGTCATTAGGTCAAAAATGGACTATTTTGACCAAAATTGGCCTTTTGGTCAAAAGTTGACCTATTGGGTCAATGGATCGGTCATTGGGTCAAAAATTGACTATTTTGACCTAAGTTGACTTTTTGGTCCAAAGTTGACCTTTTGGGTCAATGGGTTGATCTTTGGATCATAAATTGACCACTTTGACCAAAGTTAACCCTTTTGTCAAAAGTTGACCTATTAAGTCAATTAGGTGGTCATTAGGTCAAAAATTGATTACTTTGACCAAAATTGCTTTTTGGTGAAAAGTTAACTTATTGGGTCATTTGGCCACAGATTGACTAATTTGACCAAAGTTAACCTATTGGTTCAATTAGTTGGTCATTGGGTCAAGGATTGACCATTTTGAAAAAAAGTTGACTTTTTAGTCAGAGATTGACTTATTTGGTCAATAATTGGTTATTATGTCAAAAATTGACTATTGTGGTCAAAAGTAGACCTTTTTGGTCTATGGGTTTGTCATTGGGTCAAGAATTGACAATTCTGACAAAAGTTGACTTTTTAGTCAGAGATTGACATATTGGGTCAATAATTGGTCAGTAGGTAAAAAAAGACTATTTTGGCCAAAATTAAATTTTTGGTCAAAAGTTGATCTATTAGGCCAATGGGTTGGCCATTTGGTCAAGGATTGATCATTTTGACCAAAGTTGACTTTTGGATCAAAAGTTGACCTATCGGGTCAATGAGTTAGTCATTGGGTCAGAAATTGACCATTTTAACCAAAGTTAACATATTGGCGTCACTGGTGTCGATTATCAGGGTCAAATATCGACCATTTTACTAAAGTTGACTTTTCGTCAAAAGTCGACTGTTACGTCATCGGTTAGTCATTAGGTTAGAGATTGACCATTTTGACCAAAGTTAACTTTTTGGTCAAATGTTGACCTATTAGGTCAATTAGGTGGTCATTAAGTAAAAAATTGACTATTTTGACCAAAGTATCTTTTTCGGTCAAAAGTCAACATATTCAGTCATAGGGTCACAGATTGACCATTTTGACGAAAGTTGACCTTTTTTCAAAAATCGACCTATTGACTCAATGGGTTGGTCATTGGGTGAAGGATTGACCATTTTGACCAAAGTTGACTTTTGGGTCATAGAGTGACTTATTTGGTTAATAATTGGTCAATAGGTCAAAAATTGACTATTTTGATCAAAATTGAATTTCGGTCGAAAGTCGACCCATTAGGTCGATGGAGTCGGTCATTGGGTCGAAATCGACAATTTTGGCTAAAGTCGACTTTTTGGTCAAAAGTCGACGTAATGAGCCAATGTGGTCGTTATTAGGTCAAAAATCGACTATATCGACCAAATATGACATTTTAGTCAAAAGTCGACCTATTGTGTTATCCGTCGATTATTAGTCTCGAGGATCGACTATTTTCACGGATTCACTTTTTAGTCAAAAGTTGACCTATTCGGTCAATTGGATGGTCATGGGTCAAGGATTGACCATTTTCACCAAAGTTAACTTTTTGTTCAGAGATTGACTTATTGGGTCAATAATTGGTCATTATGTCAAAAATTGACTATTTTGGTCATAAGTTGATCTATTGGGTCAAGGATTGACCATTTTGACCAAAGTTGATTTTTTTGTCAAAAGTTGACCTATTTGGTCAATGGGTTGCACATTGGGTCAAAAATTGACAATTTTAACCAAACATGACTTTTTGGTCAAAAGTTGACCTATTGAGTTAATGGGGTGGTCATTAGGTCAAAAATTGACAATTTTGACCAAAATTAACGTTTTGGTCGAAAGTTGACTTATTGGGTTAATGGGGTGGTCATTAGGTCAAAAATAAATAATTTTGACAAAAATTAACTTTTTGGTCAAAAGTTGACCTATTGGGTAAATGGGTTGGTCATTGGATAAAGGATATACCATTTTGACGAAAGTTGACTTTTTAATTGAAAGTGAACTATTAGGTTTGGTCATTGGGTCAAAGATTGACCATTTCGACCAAAGTTGACTTTTTAGTCTGAGTTGACCTATTTGTCTAATGAGTTGGTTATTGTGTCAAGGATTGACCTTTTTGACCAAAATTCACATTTTGGTCAAAAGTTGACCCATTGGGTCAATAGGAAGCTCAATAGGTTAAAACTGACTATTTTGACTGAAATTGACTTTTTGGTCAAAAGTTGACCTATTGGGTCAATGGGTTGGTTATTTGGTTAAGGATTGACAATTTTGACTAAAGTTGACTTTTTGGTCAAAAGTTGATCTATTGGGTCAAGGATTGACCATTCTAACTAAAGTTGACTTTTTAGTCAATAGTAGATCTGTTGGGTCAATTGGTTGGTCATTGGGTCAAGGATTGACCATTTTGACCAAAGTTAACTATTTTGTCAAAAGTTAACCTATTGGGTCAATTGGTTGGTGATTCAGTCAAGGAATAACCATTTTGACCGAGGTTGACTTTTTGGTCAAAAGTTGACCTTTTGGATCAATGGGCTGGTCATTAGGTCAGAAATTCTCCATTTTGACCAAAGTTGACTTTTGATCAAAAGTTGACCTATTTGGTCAATGGCGTGGTCATTAGGTCAAAAATTAACTATATTGACCGAAATTGACTTTTCGGTCAAAAGTTGACATGTTGTGTCATTGGATTTGTCATTGTGTCAAGGACTAACTATTTAGATAAAACTTCACTTTTTGGTCAAAAGTTTACCTATTGGTTCAATGGATTGGTCATTGGGTCAAGGAATGATCCTTTTGACCAAAGTTGACTTTTTGGTCAGAGATTGACTTATTGGGTCAATGATTGGTCATTATGTCAAAAATTGACTATTTTGGTCAAAAGTTGACTATTGGGTCTATGGGTTTGTCATTGGGTCAAGGATTTACCATTTTGACCAAAGTTGACTTATTGGTCAAAAGTTGATCTATCGGGTTAATGGGTGGTCATTGGGTTAGAAATTGACCATTTTAACCAAACTTGATGTTTTAGTCAAAAGTTGCCCTGTTGAGTTAATGGGTGGTCATTAGGTAAAAAATTGACAATTTTGATCAAAATTAACTTTTTGGTCAAAAGTTGACCTACTGGGTCAATGGGATTGTTATTGGGTTAAGATTTATTATTTTGACCAAAGTTGACTTTTTTGTCAAAAGTTGACCTAATGGGTCAACGGGTCAGTCATTGGACCAAAGAATGACCATTTCGACCAAAGTTGACTTTTTGGTCGGAGATTTACTTATTGGTTCAATAATTGGTCATTCAGTTAAAAATTTAATATTTTGATCAAAATTGAATTTTTTGTCAAAAGTTGACCATTGAGTCAATTGGGTGGTCATTAAGTTAGAAATTCACAATTTTGACCAAAGTTGACTTTTGTTAAAAGTTGACATATTGGGTCAATAGGTTGGTCCTTGGACCAGAAATTCAACATTTTGACCAAACTTGACTTTTTTGTCAAAGGTTGACCTATTGGGTCAATGGATGGTCATTAGGTAAAAATTGACTCTTTGGTCAAAAGTTGACCTATTGGGTAAATCGGTTGGTCATTGGGTCAAGGATTAACTATTTTGACCAAAATTATCGTTTTGTTCAGAAGTTGACATATTAGGTCTATGAGTTGGTCATTGGGTAAAGAATTGACAATTTTGACCAAAGTTCACTTTTTGGTTAAAATTTGACCTATTGGGTCAATGGTTCGGTCATTGGGTAAAAAATTTACCATTTTGACAAAAGTATAATTTTTGGTTAAAAGTTGACCTATTGGGTCTATGGGTTGGTCATTGAGTCAAGGATTGACCATTTTGACCAAAGTTGACTTTTTGGTTAAAAGTTGACCTTTTGGGTCAATGGGTTGGTCATTGGGTCAAGGATTGACCATTTTGAACAAAGTTTACGTTTTTGTTAGAGATTGGCTTATTAGGTCAATAATTGGTCATTAGGTCAAAAAATGACTATTTTGACCAAAATAGAGTTTTTGGTCAAATGTTTACTCATTGAGTCAATGGGGTGGTCATTGTGCCAAAAATGGATCATTTTGACCAAATTTAACTTTTTAATGAAAATTCGACCTACTGAGTTAATGAGGTGGTCATTAGGTCCAAGATTGACAATTTTGACCAAAATTGACTTTTTGGTCAAAAGATGACCTAATGGGTCAATGTGTTGGTCATTAGGTCAAGGATAGACCATTTTGACCAAATTTAACATTTTGGTCAAAAGTTTATCTATTGGGTCAATGGGTTGGTCTTTGGGTCAGAAATTGATCATTTTGATCAAAGTTGACTTTTTGGTCAAAAGTTGACCTATTGGGAGAATGAGTTTGTCATTGGTTCAAGGATTGACCAATATGACCAAATTTGACTTTTAGTTAAAGATTGACTTATTGGGTCAATAATTGGACATTAGGTAAAAAAGTAATTATTTTGACCAAAATTGACTTTTTTTCAAATGTTCACCTATTAGGTCTATGGGTTGGTCATTGGGTAAAGAATTGACCATTTTGACCAAAGTTGAATTTTTTATCAAAAGTTGACCTATTTGGTCAAAGGTTTGGTCATTGGATCAAAAATTTACCATTTTGACCAAAGTAGACTTTTTGGTTAAAAGTTGACCTATTGGGTCTATGGGTTGGTCATTGGGTCAAGGATTGACCATTTTGACCAAAGTTTACTTTTTGGTCAGAGATTGACTTATTGGGTCAATAATTAGTCATTAGGTCAAAAATTGACTATTTTGACCAAAATTGAATTTCTCGTCAAAAGTTGACAATTGGCTTCATGGGGTGGTCTTTGTGTCAGAATTTGACCGTGTTGAACAAAGCTGACTTCAGTCAAAAGTTGACTTATTGGGTCAATGGGGTTGTCATTAGGCAAAAAATTGACTATTTTGGCCAAAATTGATTCTTTGGTCAAAAAATGACATATTGGGTTTTTGGGTTGGTAATTAGGTCAAGGATTAACCATTTTGACCAAAGATGATTTTTTAGTCAAAAGTTAACTTTTTGGTAACAGATTGACTTATTGGCTCAATAATTAGGCGTTAGGTCAAAAATTGATTATTTTGATGAAAGTTGAATCTTTGGTCAAAAGATGACCCATTGGGTCAATGGGGTGGTCATCGGGTTAGAAATTGACCATTTTAACCAAAGTTGACTTTTCGATCAAAAGTTGACCTATTGGGTCAATGGGGTAGTCATTAGGTCAAAAATTGACTATATTAACCAAAATTAACTTTTTGGTCAAATGTTGACCAATTTTGTCAATGGGTTGGTCATTGTGTTAAGGATTGACTATTTTGACTAAAGTTTACTTTTTAACCAAAAGTTGAATAATTGGGTCATTGAGTTGGTAGTGGGTCAAGGATTGACTATTTTGAACAAAGTTTACTTTTTGGTCATAGAGTGACTCATTGGATTAATAATTGGTCATTATGTCAAAAATTGACTTTTTTTGGTTAAAAATTGACCTTTTGGGTCTATGGGTTGGTCAATGGGTCAAGGATTGACCATTTTGACCAAAGTTAATTTTTTTGTCACAAGTTGACCAATGGGTATATGGGTTAGTTATTTGGTCAAGGATTGATCATTTTGACCAAAGTTGACTTTTTGGTAAGAGATTGACTTATTGGGTTAATAATTGGTCATTAGGTCAAAAATTGACTATTTTGACCAAAGTTGAATTTTTGGTCAAAAGTTGACCCATTAGGTCAAAGGTGTGTTAATTGGGTCAGAAATTGACCATTTTGACCAAAGTTGACTTTTGGTCAAAAGTTGACCTATTGGGTCAATGGGGTGGTCAGTAGGTCAAAATTTGACTATATTGATCAAAATTGACTATTTGGTCAAAAGTTGACCTGTTGTGTCAATGGGTTCGTCATTGTGTCAAGGATTGACTATTTAGACAAAAGTTCACTTTTTGGTCAAAAGTTTACCTATTGGGTCAATGAGTTGGTCATTAGGTCAAGGAATGATCATTTTAACCAAAGTTGACTTTTTGGTCGGAGATTGACTTATTGGGTCAATGATTGGTCATTATATCATAATTTGACTATTTTGGTCAAAAGTTGACCTATTTGGTCTATGGGTTTGTCATTGGGTCAAGGATTTAACATTTTGACTAAAGTTGACTTTTTGGTCAAAAGTTGACCTATCGGGTTAATTGGTTAGTCATTGGGTCAGAAATTGACCATTTTAACTAAACTTAATATTTTGGTTAAAATTTGTCCTATTGGGTTAATGGGGTGGTCATTTGGTCAAAAATTGACATTTTTGATTAAAAAAAACTTTTTGGTCAAAAGTTGACCTATTGGGTCAATGGGTTGGTCTTTGGGTCAAAGATTGACCTTTTGACCAAAGATGACTTTTTGGTCAAAACTTTACCTTTTGGGTCAAAGGGTTAGTAATTGGGTCAAAGATCGACCATTTCGACCAAAGTTAACTTTTTAGTCAAAGATTGACTTATTGGGTCAATAATTGGTCATTCAGTTAAAAATTGATTATTTTGGCCAAAATTAAATTTTTCGTCAAAAGTTGACCTATTGGGTCAAAGGGGCTGTCATTAGGTAAAAAACTATCTTTTTGGTAAAAAATTTATTTATTTGGTCAATGGGTTGGTCATTGAGTCAATGATTGACCATTTTGACCAAAGTTGACTTTTTGGTCTCAGATTGACTTTTTGGGTCAATAATTGGTAATTAGGAAAAAAATTGACTATTTTGACCAAAATTGGCTTTTTGGTCAAAAGTTGACCTAATAGGTCAATGGGTTGGTCATTGGGTCAAGGATTGACCATTTTGACATAAGTTGACTTTTTGGCAAAAAGTTGACTTGCTAGGTCAATGGGTTGGTCTTTGGGTTAGAAATTGACTATTTTGACCAAAGTTTACCTAATGGTCAAAAGTTGACCTATTGGGTCAATGGGTTTGTCATTGGGTCAAGGATTTACCATCATGACCAAATTTGACTTTTTGGTCAAAGATTGACTTATTGGGTTAATAATTGCTCATTAGGTAAAAAATTAACTATTTTGACCTAAATTGACTTTTTATTCAAAAGTTGATTTATTGGGTCAATGAGTTGGTCATTGGGTCAAGAATTGACCATTTTGACCGAAGTTGACATTTTGGTCAAAGGTGGACCGAAGTTGACATATTGGGTCAATGAGTTGGTCATTGGTCAAGAATTAACTATTTTGACTAAAATAGAATTTTTGTTCAAAAGTAGATCCATTGAGTCAATGGGGTGGTCATTAGGTCAAAAAATTGAATATTTTAACCAAAATTGATTTTTTGGTCAAAAGTTGATCGATTGGATCAATGTGTTGGTAATTAGGTCAATGATTGACCATTTTGACCAAATTTGACATTTTAGTCAAAAGTTCACCTATTGGGTCAATGAGTTCTTCATTGGGTCAGAAATTAACCATTTTGACCAAAGTTGACTTTTTAGTCAAAAGTTGACCTTTTGGGTCAATGGGTTTTTTATTGGGTAAAGGATTGACCATTATGACCAAAAATGACATTTGGTTAGAGATTGACTTATTGGGTTAAAAATTAGTTATTAGGTCAAAAATTACTTATTTTGACCAAAATTGACTTTTTGTTCAAAAGTTGACCTATTGGGTCTATGAGTTGGTCATTGGGTCAAGAATTGACTATTTTGACCTAAGTTGACTTTTTGGTCAAAAAATGACCTATTGGGTCAATGGTTTGGTCATTGGGTAAAAAATTGACTATTTTGACCAAAGTTAACTTTTTTGTTAAAAATTGGCCTATTCGGTCAAAGATTGACTTTTTTTACTAAAGTTTACTTTCTGGTCAGAGATTGACTTATTGGGTCAATAATTAGTCATTAGGTCGAAGATTAGTTATTTTGACTGAAATTAGATTTTTTGTCGAAAGTTGACCCATTGGCTTAACGTTGTGGTCATTGGGTCTGAAATTGACCCTTTTGAACAAAGTTGACTTTCGGTCGAAAGTTGACTTATTGGGTATTGGGTGGTCATTAGGCAAAAAATTGACTATTTTCACCAAAATGGATTTCTTGGTCAAAAGTTGACATATTAGGTCAATGGATTGGTCATTGGGTCAAGGATTAACCATTTTGACCAAAGTTGATTTTTGGGTCTTAATTTGCCCAATTGGGTCAATGGGTTGGTCATTGGGTCAAGGATTGACCATTTTGACCAAAGTTTACTTTGTGGTAAGAGATTGACTTATTGGGTCAATAATTGCTCGTTAGGTCAAAAATTGACTATTTTGACCAAGTTGAATTTTTGGACAAAAGTTGACCCACTAGGTCAATGGGTTGGTCATTGGGTCAAAAATTGACCACTTTGACCAAAGTTGACTTGTTTGTCAAATGTTGACCTATTGGGTCATTGGAGTGGTCATTAGGTCAAAAATTGACTAAATTGACCAAAATTAACTTTTTGGTTAAAAGTTGACCTATTATGTCAATGGGTTGGTCATTGTGTCAAGGATTGACTAATTTGACCAAAGTTCACTATTTAGTCAAAAGTTGACCCATTGGGTCAGTGGGTTGGTCATTGGGTCAAGGATTGACCATTATGACCAAAGTTGACTTTTTGGTCAGAGATTGTCTTATTGGGTCAATAATCGGTCTTTATGTGAAAAATTGACTATTTCGGTCAAAGTTGACCTATTGGGTCTATGGGTTGGTCATTGGGTTAAGGATTGACCCATTTGACCAAAGTAGATTTTTGGTCACAAGTTGACTAAATGGGTATATGTGTTGTTGATTGAGTCAAAGATTAACCATTATGACAAAAGTTGACTTTTTGGTAAGAGATTTACTTATCGGGTCAATAATTAGTCAGTAGGTTGACCTATTGAGTCAATGGGTTGGGCATTTGGTCAGAAATGGACCATTTTGACCAAAGTTAACATATTGGGTAATGGGTTGGTCATAGGGTGAAGAATTGACCATTTTTACCAAAGTTAACATTTTGATCAAAAGTTGACCTATTGGGTCAATTGGTTAGTCATTGGGTCTGAAACTGACCATTCTGATGAAAGTTAACTTTTTGGTCAAAAGTTGACCTATTAGGTCAATTGGGTGGTCATTAAGTAAAAAATTGATTATTTTGACGAAAATTGATTTTTGGTCAAAAGTTGACATATTGGGTCATAGGGTCACGGATTGACCATTTTAACCAAAGTTAACTTTTTTCATCAAAAGTTGACCTATTGAGTCAATGTCTTGATCATTGAGTCAAGGATTAACCATTTTGACCAAAGTTGACTTTTGGGTCATAGATTGACTTATTTTGTCAACAATTGGTCATTAGGCCAAAAATTAACTATTTTGACCAAAATTGAATTTTTGGTCAAAGTTGACCCACTAGGTCAACGGGGTAGTCATTGGGTCAGAAATTGACCATTATGACCAAAGTTGACTTTTTGGTCAAAAGTTGAAGTATTGGGTCAATGGTGTAGCCATTAGGTTAAAAAATTGACTATATTGACCAAAATTTTCATTTTGGTCAAACGTTGACCTAATGTGTTAATGGGTTAGTCATTGTCTCAAGGATTAACTATTTTGACTAAAGTTCACTTTTTGTTCAAAAGTTGACTTATTGGGTCAATGGGTTGGTCATTGGGTCAAGGAATGACCATTTTGACCAAAGTTGAAGTTTTGGTAAAAAGCTGACCTATTGGGTCAATGGGTTGGTCATTGGGTCAGAAATTGAAAATTTTAACTAAAGTTTACTTTTTGGTCAAAAGTTGTCCTACTGGGTAAATGAGTTTGTCATTGGGTCAAGGATTGACCATTATGACCAAATTTAACTTTTTGGTCAGAGATTGACTTATTGGGTCAAAAATTGGTCATTAGGTAAAAACTTAACTATCTTGACCCAAATTGACTTTTTATTTAAAAGTTGACCTATTGGGTCAATGAGTTGGTAATTTAGACCATTTTGATCGAAGTTGACTTTTTCGTCAAATGTTGACCTATTGGGTCAAAAATTGGCCATTTTGACCAAAGTTGATTTTTTGGTTAAAAGTTGTCCTATTGGGTCAATGGGTTGGTCATTGTGTCAAGGATTGACCATTTTGACCAAAGTTTTCTTTTTGGTCACAGATTGAATTATTGGGTCAATAATTGGTCATTAGGTCAAAAATTAACTATTTTTACCAAAATAGAATTTTCGGTCAAAAGTTAACCCATCGAGTCAATGGGGCGGTCATTGTGTAAAAAATGGACCATTTTGACCAATTTTAACTTTTTGATCAAAAGTTGACCTATTGGGTCAATGAGGTGGTCATTAGGTCGAAAAATTGACAATTTTGACCAAAATTGACTTTTTGATCAAAAGTTAAACTATTTGGTCAATGGGTTAGTCATTAGGTCAATGATTGACCATTTTGACCAAAGTTGACTTTTTAGTCAAAAGTTGACCTATTTGATCTATGGGTTGGTCATTGGGTCAGAAATTGACAATTTAGACCAAAGTTGACTTTTTGTTTAAAAGTCGACCTATTGGGTCAATGGGTTTGTCAATGGGTCCAAGATTGATCATTATGACCAAATTTGACTTTTGGTTAGAGATTGACTTATTGGATTAATAATTGTCCATTAGGTCAAAAATTAGCTATTTTATCCAAAATTGACGTTTTGTTCAAAAGTCGACCTATTGGGTCAATGAGTTGGTCATTGGGTCAAGAATTGACCATTTTTACCAAAGTTGACTTTTTGGTCAAAAGTTGATATATTGGGTCAATATTTTGGTCATTGGGTAAAAATTTGACTATTTTGACCAAAGTTGACTTTTTAGTTAAAAATTGACCTATTGGGTCAATGGGTTGGTCATTGCGTCAAGGATTGACCATTTTGACCAAAGTTTACTTTTTGGTCAGAGATTGACTTATTGGGTCTATAATTAGTCATTAGGTCAAAAACTAACTATTTTGACCAAAATTGAATTTTTAGTCAAAAGTTTACTCAATGGCTTAACGGGTGGTCATTAGGTTAGAAATTGACCATTTTGAACAAAGTTGACTTTCAGTCAAAAGTTGATTTATTGGCTCAATGGGGTGGGTCAGTAGTCCAAAAATTAATTATTTTGACCAAAATTGACTTTTTGGTCAAAAGTTAACATATTGGGTCAATGGGTTGGTCATTGGGTCAAGGATTGACCATTTTGACCGCAGTTGACTTTTTGATAAGAGATTGACTTATTTGGTCAAAAATTGGTCATTAGGTCAAAAATTGACTATTTTGACCAAAGTTGAATTTTTGGTCAAAAGTTAACCCATTAGGTTAAAAGGGTGGTCAATGGGTCAAAAAATAACAATTTTGACCAAGGTTGGCTTTTTGGTTAAAAATTGACTTATTAGATTGATGTGGTGCTTATTAGGTCAAAAATTGACTACATTGACCAAAATTGTCTTTTTGGTCAAATGTTAACCTATTATGTCAATTGGTTAGTCATTGTGTCAAGGATTGACTATTTTGATTAAAGTTCACTTTTTGGTCAAAAGTTGACTAATTGGTTTAATGGGTTGTTCATTGGGTCAAGGATTGATCATTTTAGCTAAAGTTGACTTTTTAGTCAAAGATCGACTTATTGGGTCAATCATTGGTCATTATGTCAAAAATGGACTATTTTTGTCAAAAGTTGACCTATTTGGTTTATGGGTTGGTCATTGGGTCAAGGATTAACCATCTTGGCCAAAGTTGATTTTTTGGTCAAAAGTTGACCAAATGGGTATATGGGTTTTTCATTAAGTCAAAGATTGACCATTTTGACAAAAGTTGACTTTTTGGTCAGAGATTGAGTTATTGGGTCAAAACTTTGTCAGTAGGTTAACCTATTGGGTCAATGGGTTGGTCATTGGGTCAGAAATTGACCATTTTGATCAAAGTTAACATATTGGGTCAATGGGTTGGTCATTGGGTCAAGAATTGACCATTTTACCAAAGTTGACTTTTTAGTCAAAAGTTAACCTATTGGGTCATGGGTTGGTCATTTGTTGACCTCATTTTTGGTGAGGCATTTTCTTCTCTCTCCTTAGTACTTAGGATCTAGCCATAGGTTTTCTTATAGGACTAGAAATGGGATCCATCACTTAGAAATTCAAACACTTCTTGGCTCCCTTCAAACCCCATAAGTTTGATTGTAAACCCCTAGCCGAGTTGGAGGGTTAAAATCAAATGTGGAGGTTTAAAGGATGAGTTTCCTATAGGACTCTTTGGCCTTAGGATTACACTTGGAGTGGTCCGGTCCGGTGAGGGTAAGCTTGCAACACCACACTCCCACACACACACATTCCGAATCCTAAAACTACCTTTAACCAATTTGACTCCTCGACTCATGTAGGTAACTCGTATGGATGGACCTTGACCCCTAGGCCACCGGCTAAGAGGGTTAGGAACAACATATTGAGTGCCTAAAATGAGTCTTCTCATGGCTTTTGTGAGCTTAATATGGCTTCATTGCTCAACCAAAATAATTTCATTTCACTTACATTTGATCAATATTCACTTTTCCAAAATTTCAATTTTTGACCCACGGGACCCTAAACCCACCAAGCCTACCAAATGCCCTTGAAATTGCCCAAAATTTGCAAAATAGCCCAAATTACTCAAAATTCCTCAAAACAAATCCTAAACCCTGCCCCCCACTTAAATTGACCATTCATGGCCAAATAAACCAAAAATTCTAAAAATACCCCCCAATACCCTCCAAATACCCAAAATACCTTTTTAACCCAAAAATTCCAAAAATTCAGAAAATTCCCAGAAAATTCTAGAAAAACCCAAATATTCCCAATTTCATTTTGTTCAACTATATCATAAGCCAATTTTGTCAATTTGGCCCACTTTTACCAAAACCCCGATTTGGCTTATTTTTAACCTAAGTGGACCCGATGTCCCACCAAACCACTCGATTGACCTCGATTTTGATCCAATTCAATTCTAAGCTTCAATTCAATATCCCCAATATCAATTTAGACCAAACCCAAACCCAATTTCATCAACATGTGGATCCAATTTCAATTTGAAGCTTAAAGCCCAATTTTGCTCATGACCTAAACTTAGCCCAAACCAACCCAACTTAACTCCAATTAACCCCAAATCTTTTCCTAAACCTTCCTAACATCCAAAAAAAAAACTTACATGATTTTCCCCAAATTTGAACCCAAACTCCACCCAAACTTAACCCAAATAAAAAATCCCCAATTTGGCCTAAACCAATCATGAACCCGAATAGGCCCAAATCCCAAAATCAAAGCCCAACCAAAGTTGAAAACTCTTTGTCACACCCCCATAAACATTTTTCAACATTAATTTTACTTCAAACCCAACATTGGCCCAACCTTAACCCAAGTTAGCCCAATTTGATTTACTTTGGCCTCATTTCCGAAAAGCCTAAATTGAACCCAATTCAATTCAAAATCACTCCAAACTTGTTCCAAATTATTCATAGTACATTCCTAAACCAATCCCAACATTTATTTGACACTACCCCTCACCAATTTTCATCCATCAATTTATTTCAAAACCTAAAAGCCCACATCCTTAAACCATTTTAAAAGCCCATTCCAAAACCATTTCAAAGGCCCGAGACTTATTCCAAAGCCCATGTGATATTGTCTCATCATGCCCATTTAATTAAAACTATCCCCTAAGTCCAAAATCTATCATTTTGATTAAACCAAAATGGCATCATGACAAATCCCATCAAAAAATCCAAAATTTTCAAAATTCCAAATAACCCTCTTCCCTGAAATTGACCAAGCAATTTCCCAAGCCAAATGGAGCCATGAAGCCTTGCATAAGCCACATACAAGCCATGAAAGCCACTTTCCACCACACCATACCATTTATGGAAAGAGAACGGAGCTCTTTCATAACCTATGATTAAGCATTTTAACCTTACCCATGCTTCACCTAAACCCAAAATTAATCTAAATAAGCTTGGATGGGGACTCCTCCACCCAAAACCAGCTGACTCACCTGACCCCCACAGCACCCAAAGTCCCCCTTGGAGGGTGAACCATGTCCAAAAACATGACTTGACCCAGTTAAATCCAAAAGAGCCACTTTCCCCATTCCATTTGAATCAATCCCTTTACACATGACATCAGCCAATTAAACTCACAAACATCAAGCCCTGACCTCCCTGACCCATAGGGTGACTTGTCCCTGGCCGGACCACCACCCCAGTCGCCGGAAGCCACCAAGCCGAGAAGCCTAATTTGATTCAAAAATTCAAATTGAATTGGCTGAGCTGTCCCAACCCAAATGGCCACCACATCTCCTCTTCTCTTCACCAGAGCAGAAAATCCCAACCCTCAATTGCCCCTAGGAAGCCCCTAGCCATGGCTATTTAAACCAGCCATTCCTCTTGGCCAAAAGGTTGGCTGAAATCAACCTCCACAGAACTTCACCAAACTCATCATAGAGCTTACCCTGGCCTAGAGCAACTCATCCCCACTATCTTCCTACTCTAATTTCCACTGATTGAGCTCAATTTTGGAGCTCAATTCTCAGGCCAGAACAGGACATCCCTTGAAACTCCACGAAATAGAAATTAACTTCTCCCACACCTTCACCAGAGGTAGGGATGAAGTTCCCCAGCAAAAGCCCCCTCACCAGGCCAGCCATTGCTTCTAGAGTCCAAGGTTTCAAATTGTCCTTGGTCACTTTTGTACCTAGGCAATACCCAAGAGCCAGAGACTTCATCTGGAGCTTTCTTGGGTGCAATCGAAGGTGCCACAACTCTCTGATTGAAACTTCTCAGAGCTAAGGTATGGATCACTTCTCCCTCCCGAGCTTTTGTGAATTCACCATTTCATTTAAATCAATTTCAAAGCATGTAAACTGTATGGATGTGTTCGTCTCCTCAAGGCGAATCTATAGAGCATAAGAACACAAAAATCCGTTGAGAAATGAGAGAGATCTTAGGGTTTGAGTGTGGACGGCTCTCGAGACACACCAGTCGGAGACAATAATCGGCCACTGTTGGATCGAGCATGTATCGAATGGATGGAGCAGATCGCGTCGGATTAGAAGACTGAGCGGAACCGCGGGACGCATGGCTGCTGACTCAGGTGGCGGCGTCGAATGGGAGTGCGACACTTTGGGGCTTCGGAGCTGCCAAGGTTGACGCGGCGTCGCGTGGATAAGTAGGAAAATCCCTATTTTTTGAATTATTTAAATACCCAGAACTTAGAAAATCTATAACTTTGTGTAGAAAAATCACAAAAATAAAATAAAAATGCCCTCTTGCTCAGTGAACAGAGGAGAATAATGTGCAAAATGAAATAAGTCATTTTTATGAATATTTTATTTTTGATTAATTATTTACTGTTTTAGTATTTTAATTCTCCATGCATGCATACAATTCACCATGGTATGAGACCATAGGGCTTTTGTAGCCTCTGTCTTTGGGGACATTCCCTGAATCTTCCAAGGCCAAAGGTCATCTCTATATCAAATTATGTATTTTTCAAGTTTATGTCTCTATTTTGGAATTTTAATTCCCATATTTAGCATGTTGTTCAATAAATTCTAGGAAAATTTGGGGGGGGGGTATCTTAGAACTAGAGGACCCTAGGAAAAATGTATTTTGAGTTAATTCATTCTGAATAACCCTAATTGGCCAAAATACTCAAAACTGAATCTTAATTAATTTGGGTTAACCATACATCAAAATAACATGAAAACAATTCTCCACTGGTCTTTAGGGTCAGAGGAGTCCCATATAAAAATTTGAAATCAATTGGAGGTGATTAGCCCCACTAAATGGACTAATTAATTTACATGACCAAAATTAAACATTAAAAATTTATAACTCCAAAAATACATTTCAAAAATTCACCAGAATGGTTTTAGGGCTTCTTTGATGTCAGGGGAGTCTAAGAAAATTAAATTTTGAATTTTTCAAAAATTTTCATTTTTAATCATATTTTAATATTTTAATTATTAAAAAATAATAAAAATCACAAAAATATTAAAAATCATAAAAATGTAATATTTTGCCTCCTAATCACTTAGGAACAAACCAAATTTTTTTCTTAAGTATCTAGGTTAAGATATTGAATTTTAAAGGCTTAAAACAATTTTTAATATTAAAAAATGAATTTCCTTACATTTTCACTAAATTAATTCTAATAAATCAAACAAAAATCCAAAAAATATAAAATTAGTTTCTCTGAACTC
Source organism: Papilionanthe hookeriana x Papilionanthe teres (assembly GCA_022702705.1). Taxonomy (NCBI): domain Eukaryota; kingdom Viridiplantae; phylum Streptophyta; class Magnoliopsida; order Asparagales; family Orchidaceae; genus Papilionanthe; species Papilionanthe hookeriana x Papilionanthe teres. The sequence goes on from CM040433.1 coordinate 72,096,540, forward strand.
CTTGAAGTCACAAAGATTTATGAAAGATATAAAATCTATTTTTCAACTTTAATTTTATTTTATAATTAATTAACACTCCAAAACTTAAATAATCATAATAAATAAAATATAATTTGAAAAATCACTAAAATTGGTCCAAGTGGTCCTTTTGTCAATAGGGAGATCCCATAATTTTTTTAAGGACATAAACGTTAGCTTGGTCATGTTGTTGAATTTCCATTGAAAATCCCTATTTTTCATTAAAATAATTATAGAAATTAAATTAAATTTAGAAAAATCACATTTTCTCCTCTAGTGTCTTAATTGACTTGTGAGTGAAGTGACATAAAAATTTCAAGCTCATTTGAGCTCAATTTAATGAGTTAAGAAATAATTAGGCTTAAAAAGGGCATAATAGTAATTAAGAATTTTAACCCCTAATTAAAACTTTAGCTTTAATCAAAATGGAGGGTAAAATATTTGATCTTATTTTTCTCTTAGATGATTGAAACTATGGGAAATAAAAGGGTAGGAACCCATTAATCATTTCTAATAATCCAAAAAAAATGAAACCTTAATTAATTAAATAGTTTAAATTTTGGAAGATTAATTTAAATTTAAATTATTAAAATGGGAATATAATTTAGGGAGACTATAATCACTTCAGTTAGAATCCCTAAATGAATAACTTTAATAATATTTATTTTTTAATTAAATTTAAAGTGATAATTGAAATTAATAAATTAAATAATTAAAAGAAAAAGAGTAACTCTTATTAAATTAAAACTTAAAACATTGAATAACTTGATAATCAAATTGAAATAAATTTAAAACATTAAAAAATTAATCTCAAAGATCACTTGAAAGCAAATCTAAAACAAACTTGAAACATCAAAATCAATCTCAAAAATAATTCATAATTAAAAAACATAAAAAATCAAACCAATTAAAAATTAACCTAAAATATTTCAATTTAAAATTAAATCATTAAAATCTAAATTGAATAATCTAAACAACTCTTTCAACCCAAATTAATCTAATTCATTGAGATCATTTAAAATATAAAGATTTAATTAAATTAAAACAACTTGAACACTATTCCAAACATAAAATTATTAAAATTTCAAAACTGAACTAAACCACTTTAAATCAACAATTCCAATTTTAAATCATTAAAATCTTTAGTAAATTGATTTGCCCTTAAAGGCTTTCGTTATCATAACTCTTAAATGGAGTATTAAGTGAAATGTCACTTTACTCATAGGATAATCAAACATCCTAATTCACTGAGCAAGAAGCAAAATTTAACTAAATTCTTAGATGATTAATTCACCAATACAAAAAAATTCATTTGGACTAGAAATAATCTCAAAAATATTGAAAAGATGTTTAAGATTCGTCCTAAGCACTTTCTCAATATGATGAGATGTTCTAGAAGAACAATTGAACTTAATTGTTCTTTGATGAAGAAAATCATCCTTAACAAAATACAAAAGAACCTAGATGTCATAGGGATTGACTAGCAATAGGATTAGGACTTTGGTAGACAACCAAAACCTTCCCTTAGCTTTACCTAAGTGTTTTCTTGCAAATATATACATGCCTTAACATGTGCTTTAAGTGTAGCTTGGAATGATGGGAAGACCCTCCAGGTACGCTTTTATTTTATTGCAATTTACTTACCTGCACTGTACTTTACTTTTCTTGCATGTTAAATAAGATTGACACCCTGCATGAAAACTGAAACCTTTAGGATAGCCACAAAACTGAAACCCAAAACTAAATTAAAAGTCATAACAAGATAAAATTCACCGCCAAAATATTTCAAAATATAAAATAACTCAAAATTTAATCACAAACAGAATACAAAACTACAACTACAACTAAATTAAAACGTCTTGTTGGACGATCGGGAATACCTCAGATGATGTAACCTACGTGTTGCTAATGGGATTTCCCACGGTCTAAATGAAAGTGTGGAACTCATTCAGTTAAGTTTAGCAAATTCATCTGGACTAAGTGAATCTGATAAAAATAACGGTGCCGGAATGATTAAACCGTGGGATCTTAACCGGTGTTGTTATAATCAACTTTAAGATTCCTCTAATAAAACACTAAAGACATTTGGACTTTAAAACTTTTCTAAAAGAAAACACTTCTTTCATCTCCTGATTTTCACTTTCTAAAACTAAACCTCTGCGACAACGACAAGGAGCTTGGAGCATGGTGGGCAGCACGACCATCTCCTTCAGCAAAACCATTCTTAGAATTAAATAACCAAGCCATAGGATTTCGAGGTAGTTTGCCTAGTGCAACATAAATCCTCAACCTTTTTGTTAGGCACTTGCTTAATCATTTTATGCAAATTAAGTCCTAACCGGTCTTAGGATTTCGAGGTAGTTGTTTGGTACGACATAAACCCTTACATCTTCGAGGCTACTTGTGTGATTACATCATACAAATATAAGTCCTAATTACCTAAAACTGACAAGATTATAACATTAAACAAACTCACAAATTGAAGCCAAATAATAGGATAGTTTGGGAAGTTGCCAAGATTCTTCTTGGATCCTCATCTTCTCATACTTCTCTTCCTTTGGATTCCTAAAATTAACTATTCCAAATTTGATTTAATCCCTATTGAAATCTCCAAATTTTAATCCTTTGGAAACCTTAAACTTTAAAATTCTTTAGAGCAAAATCCATGATCATTATTGAGAGTTTTCTTATGTGATTCCCGTCACTTAGGATGTAATTAACTATAGAGGTTTGCCCTTGTAGGTAGCTTTAAGAACCCAGGTAATATAAACCCTGTTTAATTCTTTTATATTAAATAGGGGAACTTGTCGGCTTATAAAATTAGCTTGCAGACCAAACAGATGTCACAAATCTTCTAGTTTATTTAATCGAGCTCCACCATCAAGCAGTGTGTCTATTCTTCGGGATAGATACACAGTTTGTGGTGCGGTGCTCGTTTATATAAACTATTTGGGATGTGAGATCGGTTTAATTTCATATCTTAAATTTCTTCAAATTTTAAATTATTTTTAAAATCAAATGCTACTTTCCAAATTATATATATATATATATATATTTATATATATATATATATATATATAAATTAAAACCTAAAGATATACCGAACATCATTGGGTCAGAAATTGACCATTTTGACCAAACTTAACTTTTTAGTTAAAAGTTTACCTATTAGGCCAATTGGGTGCTCATTAGGTAAAAAATTGACTATTTTGACTAAAATTGTTTTTTGGTCAAAAGATAACATATTGGATCATAGGGTCATCGATTGACCATTTTGACTGAAGTTGTCTTTTTTGTCAAAAGTTGATCAATTGAGTCAATGGTTGGTCATTGGGTCAAAGATTGACCATTTTGACCAAAGTTAACTTTTTGATATAAATTGACTTATTTGGTCAATAATTGGTCATTAGGTCAAAAATTGACTATTTTGACCAAAATTTATCTTTTGGTCAAAAGTCGTTCTTTTCGGTCAATGGGTTGGTCATTGGGTCAGAAATTAACCATTTTAACTAAAGTTGACTTTTTGGTCAAAAGTTCATGTATTGGGTCAATCGGGTGGTCATTAGGTCAAAAACTGACTATATTGACCAAAATTAACATTTTGGTCAAAAGTTGACCTATTTTGTTAATGGGTTTGTCATTGTCTCAAGGATTGACCATTTTGGCCAAAGTTAACTTTTTGGTCAAAAGTTGACCTATTGGGTCAATTGGTTGGTTATTGGGTCAAGGATTGACCATTTTGACCAAAGTTCACTTTGTGGTCAAAGATTGACTTGTTGGGTCAATAATTGTTCATTATGTCAAAAATAGATTATTTTGGTTAAAATTTAAAAGTTTATCTTTTGGATCTATGGGTTGGTCATTGGGGGTCAAGGATTGACCATTTTGACCAAAGTTGACTTTTTGGTCAAAAGTTGACCTATTGAGTCAATGGGTTGGCCATTGGGTCAGAAATTGACCATTTTAACTAAACATGACTTTTATGTCAAAAGTTGACATATTGGTTTAATGGGGTGGTCATTAGGTTAAAAATTGACAATTTTAACCAAAATTAACTATTTGGTCAAATGTTGACCTACTGGGTCAATGGGTTGGTCATTTGGCCAAGGATTAGCCATTTTGACAAAAGTTGACTTTTTGGTCAAAAGTTGACCTATTGAGTTTGGTCATTGGGACAAAGATTGACCCTTTTGACTAAAGTTGACTTTATGTTCAGAATTGACCTATTTGTTTAATGAGTTTGTTATTGGGTCAAGGATTGACCCATTTGACCAAAGTTGACTTTTTGGTCAATGGGTTAGAAATTAACCATGTTGACCAAAGCTGACTTTTTTGTCTAAAGTTCATCCCTTTGATCAATGGGGTGGTCATTAGGTCAAAGATTGACTATTTTTACCAAAATTGACTTTTTGGTCAAAAGTTGACCTATTAAGTCAATGGGTTGGTCATTAGGTCATGATTGTCCATTTTGACCAAAGTTGTTTTTTGGTCAAAAGTTAACCTATTGGGTCAGTGGGTTGGTTATAAGGTCAGAACTTGACCATTTTAACTAAAGTTGACATTTTGGTCAAAAGTTGACTTATTGGGTCTATGAGGTGGTTGTTAGGTTAAAAATTGAATAATTTGACCAAAATTCACATTTTGGTCAAAAGTTGACCCATTGGGTCAATGGGTATGGGTATTGCATTGTGTCAAGGATTAACTTTTTTGACCAAAATTCACATTTTGGTTAAAAGTTGAACCATTGGGTCAATTGGGTGGTCATTAGGTCAAAAATTAACAATTTTGACCAAAAGTGATTTTGTGGTCAAAATTTTGACCTATTGGGTTAGTGGGTTAGTTATTTGGTCAAGGATTGATAGTTTTGAACAAAGTTGACTTTTTGGTAAAAAGTTGACCTATTGGGTCAATGGATAGGTCTTTGGGTAAAGGATTGACCATTTTGACTAAAAGTTGACTTTTTGGTCAAAAGTTGACATATTGAGTCAATTGGTTGGTCATTGGGTCGAGGATTGTCCAATTTGACCAAAATTGACTTTTTGGCACATATTGGGTCAATGAGTTGGTCATTAGGTCAAGGTTTGACCATTTTGACCAAAGTTGACTTTTTCGTCAAAAGTTGAGTTATTGGATCAATGGGTCAGTCATTGGATCAGAAATTGTCCAATTTGACCAAAGTTAACTTTTGGTCAAAAGTTGATTTATTGGGTCAATGGGGTGGTCTTTAGGTCAAAAATTGGCTATATTAACCAAAATTGACTTTTTGGTCAAAAGTTGACCTCTTGTGTCAATGGGATGGTCAATGTGTTAAGGATTGACTATTTTGACTAAAGTTCACCTTTTGGTCAAAAGTTGACATTTTGTGTCAAGGGTTTGGTCATTGAGTCAAGGATTGGACATTTTGACCAAAGTTGACTTTTTGGTCAGAGATTGACTTATTGGGTCAATAATTGGTCATTATGTCAAAAATTGACTTTTTTGATTAAAAGTTGACCTTTTTGGTCTATGAGTTTGTCTTTAAGTCAAGGATGTACCATTTTAACCAAAGTTACTTTTTGGTTAAAAGTTGACCTGTCAGTTTAGTGGGTTAGTCATTGGGTCAGAATTTAATCATTTTAACTAAACTTGATGTTTTGGTCAAAAGTTGTCCTATTAGGTTAATGGGTGGTAATTAGGTCAAAAATTGCCAATTTTGATCAAAATTAACTTTTTGGTCAAATGTTGATCTATTGGAACAATGGGTTGGTCATTAGGTCAATGATCGACCATTTTGCCCAAAGTTGACTTTTTGGTCAAAAGTTGACCTATGAAGTAAATTGGTTAGTCATTGGGTCAAAGATTGACCATTTCAACCAAAGTTGACTTTTTGGTAAGAGATTGACTTATTTGGTTAATAATTGCTCATTTAGTCAAAAATTGATTATATGGAGCAAAATAAATTTTTTCGTCAAAAGTTGACCCATTGGGTCAGTTAGGTGGTCATTAAGTCAGAAATTAACAATATTGACCAAAGTTGACTTTTTTTCAGAAGTTGGCTTATTGGGCCAATTGGCTGGTTATTGGATCAGAAATTCACCATTTTCACCAAACTTAACTTTTTTTGTCAAAAGTTGACCTATAGGGTCAATTGGGTGGTCACTAGGTAAAAGATTGACTATTTTGATCAAAATTGACTTTCTGGTCAAAAGTTGACCGTTTGGGTCAATAGGTTGGTCATTAGGTCAAAGATTGACCATTTTGACCAAATTTAAGTTTTCGGTCAAAAGTTGACCTATTCGGTCAATGTGTTGGTTATTGGGTCAAGAATTAAGCATTTTGACCAAAGTTGACTTTTTTGTTTATTGGGTGAGAAATTAACTATTTTGACCAAAGTGAACTTTTTGGTCAAACGTTGAACTATTAGGTGAATAGTGTGGTCATTATGTCAAAAATTGACAACTTTGACCAAAATTGTCTTTTTGGTAAAAGTTGAACTATTTGGTCAATGAGTTGGCCATTGGGTCAATGATTGACCATTTTGACCAAAGTTGACTTTTTGGTCAGAGATTGACGTATTGGGTCAATAATTTGTGATTTGGTCAAAAATTAACTATTTTGACCAAATTGGCTTTTTGGTTAAATGTTAACCTATTCGGTCAATGGGTTGGTCATTGGGTCAAGGATTGACCATTTTGACTAAAGTTGACTTTTTGGTCTGAGATTGACTTATTTGGTCAATAATTGGTCATTAGGTAAAAAATTAACTATTTTGACCAAAATTGAATTTTTGGTCAAAAGTTGACCTATTAGGTCAATGGGGTGGTCATTATGTCAGAAATTGACAATTTTGACCAAAATTGACTTTTTGGTCAAAAGTTGACCGTGGGTCAAATGGTTGGTCTTTAAGTCAAGGATTGACTATTTTGACTAAATTTGACTTTTTTGTCAAAAGTTGCCATATTGGTCAATGGATTGGTCATTGGGTCAGAAATTCACCATTTTGACAAAAGTTAACTTTTTGGTCAATAGTAGACCAATTGTGTCAATTGGTAGGTCATTAGGCCAAAAATTGACTATTTTGACCAAATTTTTTTTGTCAAAAGTCAATTTTTTGGGTCAGTGGGTTGGTCATTGGGTCAAGGATTTACCATTTTGTCCAAAGTTGACTTTTTAGTCAAGTTGACTTTTTGGGTCAAAGGGTTTGTAATTGGGTCAAGGATTGACAATTATGAGCAAATTTGACTTTTTTGTCAGAGATTGACTTATTAGATTGATAGTTTGTCATTAGATCGCAGCTATTTAGACCAAAATTGACTTTTTGTTAAAAAGTTGACCTATTCGGTAAATTAGTTGGTCATTGGGTCAAGAATTGACCATTTTGACCATAGTTGACTTTTTAGTCAAAAGATGACCAATTGGTCAATGAGTTAGTCATTGGGTAAAAAATTGACCATTTTGACCAAAGATGACTTTTGGTCAAAAGTTGACCTCTTTGTTCAATTGGTGGTCATTAGGTCAAAATTTGACTATTTTGACTGAAATTAATTTTTTTGCCAAAGTTGACCTATTGGGTCAATGGATTGGTCATTTGGTCAAAAATTGACCATATTGACCAAAGTTAACTTTTTGGTTAAAAGTTGACATATTGGGTCAATGGGTCGGTCATTTGTCAAGGATTGAACATTTTGACCAAAGTTTACTTTTTAGTCAGAGATTGACTTGTTGGGTCAATAATTGGTCATTAGGTAAAAAGTTGACTATTTTGACCAAAATTATTTGTTTGGTCAAAAGTTCACCCATTGAATTAACGGAGTGGTCAATGGGTTAGAAATTGACCATTAGGTCAATGGGCTGGTCTTTAGGTCAAAAATTGACTATTTTGACCAAAATTGACTTTTTCGTAAAACGTTGAAATTTTGGGTCAATGTGTTGGTCATTGGGTCAAGGATTGTCCATTTTGACCAAAGCTGATTTTTTGGTCAAAAGTTGACCAATTGTGTCAATGGGTTGGTTATTGGGTTAAGGATTGACCATTTTGACCAAAGTTGACATATTGGATCAATAAGTTGTTCATTAGGTCAGAAATTGACCATTTTGACCAAAGTTAACCTTTTGGTCAAAAGTTGACCTATTGAGTCAATTGAGAGGTCATTTGGTCAAAAATGACTATTTAGACCAAAATTGCTTTTGGTTCAAAAGTTGACATATTGGGTCATTGGGTAACGGATTGACCAATTATACCAAAGTTGAATTTTCGGTCAAAAGTTGACCTATTGGGTCAATTAGTTGGGTCATTGGGTCAAGGATTGACCATTCTTACCATAGTTGACTTTCTGGTCAGAAGTTGAACTATTGAGTCAATAGGTTGGTCATTGGGTCAAGGATTGACCATTTTGGCCAAAGTTGACTTTTTGGTCAGAGATTGACTTATTGGGTCAATAATTGGTCATTAGGTCAAAAATCGACTATCTTGACCAAAATTGAATCTTGACCAAAATTGAATTTTTGGTCAAGAGTTGACCGATTAGGTCAATGGGGTGCTCATTGGGTAAGAATTAGACAAGTTTGACTAAAGTTGACTTTTTGGTCAAAAGGTGACCTATAAGGTCAATGGGGTGGTCATTAACTCAAAAATAGACTATATTGACCAAAATTGATTTTTTTATCAAAAGTTGACATATTGTATCAATGAGTTGGTCATTGTATCAAGGATTGACAATATTGACTAAAGTTCTCTTTTTGGTCAAAAAGTTAACAAATTGGGTCAATGGGTGTCATTGGGTCAAGGATTGACCCTTTTGACCAAAGTTGACTTTTTGGTCATAGATTCACTTATTGGGTCAATAATTAGTCATTATGTCAAAAATTGACTATTTTGGTCAAAAGTTGACCTATTGGGTCAATGAGTTGGTCATTGGGACAAGGATTGACCATTTTGACCTAAGTTGACTTTTTGGTCAAAAGTTGACTTATTGGATTAATGAGGTGGTCATTGGATCAAGGATTGACCATTTTGACCAAAGTTGACATTTTGGTCAAAGGTTCACCTATTGGATCAATGGGATGGTCATTGGGTCAAGGATAGACCATCTTGACCAAAGTTGACTTTTTGGTTAAAAATTGACCTATTGGGTCAATGAGTTGGTCAATAGGTCAGAAATTGACCATTTTAACCAAACATGACTTTTTGGTCAAAAGTTGACCTATTGGGTTAATGGGGTGGTCATTGGTAGAAAATTTACAATTTTGACACAAATTAACTTTTTGGTCAAAAGTTAACCTACTGGGTCAATGGGTTAGTCATTGGCTTAAGGATTGACCATTTTAACCAAAATTAACTTTTTGGTAAAAAGTTGACCTATTGGGTCAAGGATTGACCATTTTGACTAAAGTTTACTTTTTGGTCAAAAGTTGACCTATTGGGTTAATGGGTTGGTCATTGAGTCAAGGGTTGACCATTTTGACCAAAGTTGACTTTTGGTCAAATTTTGACCTATTGGGTCAATGGGTTGGTCATTGGGTAAGAAATTGATCATTTTGATCAAAGTTGTCTTTTTGGTCAAATGTTGACATATTGGGTAATTTATTGGGTTAATAATTGGTCATTATGTCAAAAATTGACTATTTTGATCAAAAGGTTACATATTGTGTATATGGGTTTGTCATTGGGTTAAGGATTGACTATTATGACCAAAATTGACTTTTTGGTCAAAAGTTGACCTATTTGGTCAAAGGGTTGGTCATTAAGTCAATGATTGACCATTTTGACAAAATTTGACTTTTTGGTCTAAAGTTGACCTATTGGGTCAATGGGTTGGTCATTGGGTCAGAATTGACAATTTTGACCAAAATTAACTTGTTGGTTAAAAGTTAACTTATTGGATCAATGGGTTGGTCATTGGGTGAAGGATTGACCATTATGACCAATGTTGACTTTTTGGTCAAAAGTTGACCTATTGGGTCAATGGGTAAGTCATTGGGTCAAAGATTGACCATTTCGACCAAAGATGACATTTTTGTCAGAGATTGACTTATTGGGTCAATAATTTGTCATTCGGTCAAAACTTGATTATTTTGACCAAAATTGAATTTTTGGTCAAAGGTTAACCCATTGGGTTAATTGGGTGGTCATTATGTCAGAAATTGACCAAAGTTAATGTTTTGTCAAAAGTTGACCCATTCTGTCAATGGGTAAGAAATTGACCATTTTGACCAAACTTGACTTTTTTGTCAAAAGTTGACCTATTAGGTCAAAGGGTTGATCATTAGGTAAAAAATTAACTATTTTGACAAAAAATTAACTTTTTCGTCAAAAGTTGACATATTGGGTCACTGGGTTGGTCATTGGGTCAAGGATTGACCATTTTGACCAAAGTTGACTTTTTAGTTAAAAGTTGACCTATTGGTTTAATGAGTTGCTTATTGGATCAAGGATTGACCCTTTTGACCAAAGTTGACTTTTTGGTCATTGGGTCATAAATTAACCATGTTGACCAAAGCTGATTTTTTTGTCAAAAGTTCATCTATTTGGTTAAAGGGGTGGTCATTATGTCAAAAACTGACTATTTTGACCAAAATTGACTTTTTGGTCAAAAGTTGCCATATTTAGTCAATGGGTTGGTCATTAGGTCAAGGATTAACCATTTCGACCAAAGTTGGCGTTTCAGTCAAAAGTTGACCTATTAGGTCAAAGATTGACCATTTCGACAAAGTTGACTTTTTGGCCAAAGATTGACTTATCAATAATTGGTCATTCGGTCAAAAAATTGATTATTTTGACTAAAATTGAATTTTTCGTCAAAGGTTGACCCATTAGGTCAATTGGGTGGTCAATAAATCACGAATTGACAATTTTGACCAAAGTTGACTTTTTTGTCAAAAGTTGACAATTGGGTCCATGGGTTGGTCAATGGATCAGAAATTCAACCTTTTCACCAAACTTGACTTTTCTTTCAAAAGTTGATCGATTGGGTCAATGGGTTGGTCATTAGGTAAAAAATTCACTTTTTGGTCAAAAGTTGACCTATTGGGTTAATCGGTTGGTCATTAGGTCAAGGATTGACCATTTTGACCAAATTTGACTTTTTGGTCAAAAGTTGACCTATTGGGTTAATCTGTTGGTTATTGGGTCAAGAATTGACCATTTTGACCAAAGTTGACTTTTTGGTCATTGGGTGAGAAATTAACTATTTTGACTAAAGTTGACTTTTTAGTCTTTGGGTGAGAAATTAACTATTTTGACCAAAGTTGACCTCCTTGTCAAAAGTTGACCAATTGGGTCAACGGGGTGGTCATTTGGTCAAAAATTGACCATTTTAACGAAGACTACCTTTTGGTCAAAGTTAACCTATTTGGTCAATGAGTTAGTCATTTGGTCAATGATGGACCATTTTGACCAAAGTTGACTTTTTGGTCAGAGATTAACTTATTGGGTCAATAATTGGTAATTAGGTCAAATATTGACTATTTTGACCAAAATTGGTTTTTTTAGTCAAAAGTTGACCTACTGGGTTAATGGGATGATCATTGAGTCAAGGATTGACTATTTTGACCAATGTTAACTTTTTGGTTAAAAGTCGGCCTTGGGTCAATTAGTTGGTCATTGGTTCAGAAATTGATCATTTTGACCAAAGTTAACTTTTCTGTCAAACGTTGACTTATTGGGTCAATGGGTTTGTCATTGGGTCAAGGATTGACCATTATGGCCAAATTTGACTTTTTGGTCAGAGATTGACTTATTGGGACAATAAATGGTCATTAGGTTGAAAATTAACTATTTCGACAATAATTAATTTTTTATTCAAAAGTTGATCCATTGGGTCAATGAGTTGGTTATTGGGTCAAGAATTGACCATTTTGGCAAAAGTTGACTTTTTCGACAAAAGTTGACCTATTGGGTCAATGGTTTGGTCATTGGGTTAAAAATTGACAATATTGACCAAAGTTGACTTTTTAGTTAAAAGTTAACCTATTGGGTCAATGGGTTGGTCATTAGGTCAAGGATTGACCATTTTGACCAAAGTTTACTTTTTGGTCAAAGATTGACTTATTGGGTTAAGAATTTGTCATTAGGTCAAAAATTAACTATTTTGACCAAGATTGAATTTTTTTTCAAAAGTTGACCCATTGAGCCAATGGGGTGGTCACTATGTCAAAAATGGACCATTTTGACCAAATTTAACTTTTTGATCAAAAGTTAGCCTACTGGGTCAATGAAGTGGTCATTTGGTCAAAAATTGACAATTTTGACCAAAATTAATTTTTTGGCCAAAAGTTGACCAATTGGGTCAATGGGTTGGTCATCAGGTCAATGATTGACCATTTTAACCAAATATGACTTTTTGGACAAAAGTTGACCTATTAGGTCACTAGGTTGGTCATTGGGTCAGAAATTGACCATTCTGACCAAAGTTGACTATTTGGTCAAAGTTGACCTATTGGGTCAATACTTTGTCATTGGGTCAAGGATTGACCATTATGACCAAATTTGACTTTTGGTTAGAGATTGACTTATTGGCTCAATAATTGTTCATTAGGTCAAAAATTAACTATTTTGACCAAAATTGTCTTTTAGTTCAAAAGTTGACCTATTGGGTCACTGAGTTGGTCATTTGGTGAAGAATTGACAATTTTGACCAAAGTTAACTTTTGGTCAAAAGTTGACCTATTGGGCCAATGGTTTGGTAATTAGGTCAAAAATTGACCATTTTGACCAAAGTTGACTTTTTGGTTAAAAGTTGACATATTGGGTCAATGGGTTGGTCATTGGGTCAAGGATTGACAATTTTGACCAAAACTTACTTTTTGGTCAGAGATTGACTTATTGGGTCAAACATTAGTCATTAGATCAAAAATTGACTATTTTGACAAAATTGATTTTTTGTCAAAAATTGACACATTGGCTTAACGGGGTAGTCATTGAGTCAGAAATTGTCCATTTTGAACAAGTTGACATTCGGTCAAAAGTTGACTTATTGGGTCAATAAGGTGGTAATTTGGCAAAAAATTGATAATTTTGACCAAAGTTAACTTTTTTGTCAAAAGTTGACATATTGGATCAATGGGTTGATCATTGGGTCAAGGATTGACCATTTTGACCAAAGTTGATTTTTTGGTCAAAGTTGACCTATTGGATCAATGAGTAGGTCATTGGGTCAAGGATTTACCAATTTGACCAAAGTTGACTTTTTGGTAAGAGATTGATTTATTGGGTCAATAATTGGTCATTAGGTCAAAAATTGACTATTTTGACCAAAATTGGCCTTTTGGACAAAAGTTGACCTATTGGGTCAATGGGTTGGTCATTGGGCCAAGAATTGACCATTTTGACCAAAGTTGAGTTTTTGGTCAAAAATTGACCTATTGGGTCAATGGGTTAATCATTGGGTCTGAAGTTGGCCATTTTGACCAAAGTTAACCCTTTGGTCAAAAGTTGACCTATTAGGTCAATTAGGTGGTCATTAGGTCAAAAATTGATTACTTTGACCAAAATTGCTTTTTAGTGAAAAGTTAACATATTGAGTCATTTGGCTAACAATTGACCATTTTGACCAAAGTTGACTTTTGGGTCTAAAGTTGACCTATTGGGTCAATTGGTTGGTCATTGGGTCAAGGGTTGACCATTTTGACCAAAGTTGGCTTTTTTTCAAAAGTTGATCTATTGAGTCAATGGGTTGGTCATTGAGTCAGGATTGACCATTTTAACCAAAGTTGACTTTTTGCTCATAGATTGACTTATTTGGTTAATAATTGGTCATTACGTCAAAAATTGACTATTTTGATCAAAATTGAATTTTTGGTCAAAAGTTGATTGCATTAGGTCGATGGGGTGGTCATTAGGTCGGAAATTGACAATTTTGGCCAAAGTTGACTTTTTGGTCAAAAGTTGACGTATTGGGTCAATGGGGTGGTCATTTGGTCAAAAATTGACTATATTGACCAAATATGACATTTTTGTCAAAAGTTGACTTGGTCGTTGTCTCAAGGATTGACTATTTTGACAAAAGTTCACTTTTTGGTCAAAAGTTGACCTATTCGGTCAATGGGTTGGTCATGGGTCGAGGATTGTCCTTTTTGACCAAAGTTAACTTTTTTTCAGAGATTGACTTATTGGGTCAACAATTGGTCATTATGTTAAAAATTGACAATTTTGGTCATAAGTTGATCTATTGGGTCTATGGGTTGGTCCTTGGGTCAAGGATTGACCATTTTGACCAAAGTTGATTTTTTGGTCAAAAGTTGACCTATTAGGTCAACGAGTTGGACATTGGGTCAGAAATTGACCATTTTAACCAAACATGTCTTTTTGGTCAAAAGTTGACCTATTGTCTTAATGGAGTGGTCATTAGGTCAAAAATTGACAATTTTGACCAAAATTAATTTTTTGGTCAAAAGTTGACCTATTAGGTTAATGGGGTGGTCATTAGGTCAAAAATTGACAATTCTGGCCAAAATTAACTTTTTGGTCAAAAGTTGACCTACTGGGTAAATGGGTTGGTCATTGGGTCAAGCATTTACCATTTTGACGAAAGTTGACTTTTTGGTCAAAAGTTGGCCTATTGGGTTTGATCGTTAGGTCAAAGATTCACCATTTTGACCAAAGTTTACTTTTTAGTCAGAGTTAACCTATTTATTTAATAAGTTGGTTATCATATCAGGGATTGACCATTCTGACCAAAATTCACATTTTGGTCAAAAGTTGACCCGCGTCAATAGGAAGGTCATTAGGTCAGCGATTATGTCGACCGAAATTGACTTTTTGGTCGAAAAGTTGACCTATTCGGTCGATGGGTTGGTTATTTGGTCGAGATTGACCATTTTGACCAAAGTTGACTGTTTTGTTAAAAGTTGACCTATTAGGTCAATGGGTAGGTCATTGGGTCAAGGATTGACCATTATGACTAAAGTTGACTTTTCGGTCAAAATTGATCTATTAGGTTAATTGGTTGGTCATTTGGTTGAAGACTGACTATTTTGACCGAAGTTGACTTTTTGGTCAAAAGTTGACTGTAGAGTCGATCGGTTGGTGATTCGGTCGAGGATTGACCATTTTGACCAAAGTTGACTTTTTAGTCAAAAGTTGACCTTTTGGATCAATGGGCTGGTGATTAGGTCAGAAATTATCCATTTTGACCAAAGTTGACTTTTGGTCAAAAGTTGACCTATTGTATCAATGGGGTGGTCATTATGTCAAAATTTGACTATATTGACTAAAATTGACTATATTGACTAAAATTGACTTTTTGGTCAAAAGTGGACATGTTGTATCATTGGGTTGGTCATTGTGTTAAGGATTGACTATTTAGACAAAAGTTCACTTTTTGGTCACAAGTTTACCTATTGGGTCAATGGGTTGTTCATTAGGTCAAGGAATGATCCTTTTGACCAAAGTTAGCTTTTTGGTCAGAGATTGACTTATTGGGTCAATGATTGGTCATTATGTCAAAAATTGACTATTTTGGTAAAAAGTTGACCTATCAGGTCAATGGGTTTGTAATTGGGTCAAGGAATTACCATTTTGACCAAAGTTGACTTTTTAGTCAAAAGTTGATCTATCGGGTTAAAGGGTGGTCATTGGGTCAAAAACTGACCATTTTAACAAAACATGATGTTTTGGTCAAAAGTTGTCCTATTGGGTTAATGGGGTGGTCATTAGGTCAAAAATTGACAATTTTGATCAAAATTAATTTTTTAGTCAAAAGTTGACCTATTGGGTCAATGGGTTCGTCATTGGGGCAAGGATTTATAATTTTGACCAAAGTTGACTTTTTGGTCAAAAGTTGACCTAATGGGTCAACGGGTTAGTCATTGGATCAAAGAATGACCATTTCGACCAAAGTTAACTTTTTTGGTCCGAGATTACTTATTGGTTGAATAATTGGTCATTCGGTTAAAAATTTATTATTTTGACGAAAATTGAATTTTCGTCAAAAGTTGACCCATTAGGTCAATAAGGTGGTCAATAAGTCACAAATTGACAATTTTGACCAAAGTTAACTTTTTTGTCAAATGTTGACATATTGGGTCAATGGGTTGGTCATTAGATCAGAAATTCAACATTTTCACCAAACTTGACTTTTTTAACAAAAGTTGACCTATTGGGTCAATGGGGTGGTCATTAGGTCAAAATTGACTTTTTGGTGAAAAGTTGACCTATTGGGTCAGTCGGTTGGCTATTAGGTCAAAGATTTACCCTTTTGACCAAATTTGACTTTTGGTAAAAAGTTGACCTATTGGGTCAATGGGTTGTTCATTGGGTCACAAATTAACCATTTCGACCGAAGTTCACTTTTTGGTCAAAAGTTGACCTATTGGGTAAATGGATTTGTCATCGGGTCAAGGATTGACCATCATGACGAAAGTTGACTTTTTGGTTAAAATTTGATCTTTTGGGTCAATTTGTTGGTCATTGGGTCAAGGATTGACTATTTTGACTAAAGTTTACTTTTTGGTTAGAGATTTACTTTTTGGGTCAATAATTGCTCATTAGGTAAAAAATTGATTATTTTGACCAAAATAGAGTTTTTGATCAAAAGTTGACTCATTGAGTCAATTGGGTGGTCAATGTGTCAAAAATGGACCATTTTGACCAAATTTAACTTTTTGGTCAAAATTTGACTTATTGAGTCAATGAGGTGGTAATTAGATCCAAAATTGACCATTTTGACCAAATTTGAGTTTTTGGTCAAAAGTTCACCTATTATGTAAATGGGTTGGTCATTGGGTCAGAAATTGACCATTTTTACCAAAGTTCACTTCTTGGTCAAAAGTTGACCTGTTGGGACAATGAGGTTGTCATTGGGCCAAGGATTGACCTTTATGACCAAATTTGACTTTTGGTTAAAGATTGACTTATTGGGTCAATAATTGGACATTAGGTTAAAATTTAACTATTTTGACCAAAATTATCTTTTTTGTTTAAAAGTTTACCTATTAGGTCAATGAGTTGGTCATTAGGTTAAAAATTGACCATTTTGACTAAAGTTGACTTTTTGGTCAAAAGTTAACATATTGGGTCAATGGTTTGGTCATTGGGTCAAAAATTTAACATTTTGACCAAAGTAGACTTTTTAGTTAAAAGTTGACCTAATGGGTCTTTGGGTTGGTCATTGGGTCAAGGATTGACCATATTGATCAAAGTTCACTTTTTGGTCAGAGATTAACTTATTGGGTCAATAATTAGTCATTAGGTAAAAAATTGACTATTTTGACCAAAATTGAAGTTTTTGTCAAAAGTTAACCAATTGGCTTCATGGGGTGGTCATTGGGTCATAAATTGACCATTTTGAACAAAGTTAACTTTGGTCAAAAGTTGACTTATTGGTCAATGGGGTAGTCATTAGGCCAAAAATTTACTAATTTGACCAAAAATGACTTTTAGGTCAAAAGTTGACATATTGGGTCAATGGGTTGGCCATTGGGTCAAGGATTGACCATTTTGACCAAAGTTGATTTTTTGGTCAAAAGTTGACCAATTGGGTCAATGGGTTGGTCATTGGGTCAAGGATTGACCAATTTGACAAAAGTTAACTTTTTAGTATGAGATTAACTTAATGGATCAATAATTGGTGATTAGGTCAAAAATTGACTATTTTGACTAAAGTTGAATTTTTGGTCAAAAGATGACCCACTAGGTCAATGTGGTGGTCATCGGGTCAGAAATTGACTATTTTGACCAAAGTTGACTTTTTGGTCAAAAGTTGACCTATTGGGTTTATGTGGTAGTCATTAGGTCAAAAATTTACTATATTGTCCAAAATTTACTTTTTGGTCAAAAGTTGATCAATTATGTCAATGAGTTAGTCATTCTGTTAAGAATTGACTATTTTGACTAAAATTTATATTTTAGTCAAAAGTTGACCAATTGGGTCAATGGGTTGGTCATTGGGTCAAGAATTGACCACTTTGACCAAACTTAACTTTTTGGTCAGAGATTGACTTATTGGGTCAATAGTTAGTCATTATGTCAAAAAATTACTATTTTGGTCAAAAGTTAACCTATTGGGTCTATGGGTTGGTCATCGGGGTCAAAGAGTGACCATTTTGAGCAAAGTTGATTTTTTGGTCACAAGTTGACCAAATGGGTATATGAGTTAGTCATTGAGTCAAGGATTGACCATTTTAACCAAAGTTGATTTTTTGGTCAAAAGTTGACCAATTTGGTCAATGGGTTGGTCATTGGGTTAAGGAGTGACCTTTTTGACCAAAGTTGACTTTTTGGTAAGAGATTGACTTATTGGGTCAATAATTGGTCATCAGGTTAAAAATTGACTATTTTGACCAAAGCTGAATTTTTGGTCAAAAGTTGACCCATTAGGTCATTGGTTTGGTCATTGGGTCAGAAATTTACCATTTTGACCAAAGTTGACTTTTTGGTCAAAAGTTGACCTATTGGGTCAATAAGGTGGTCATTAGGTCAAAATTTGACTATATTAACGAAAATTGACTTTTTGGTCAAAAGTTGACCTGCTGTGTCAAAGGATTGGTCATACTGTCAAGGATTGACTATTTAGAAAAGAACTTCACTTTTTGGTCAAAAGTTTACCTATTGGGTCAAAGGGTTGGTCATTGGGTCAAGGAATGATAATTTTGACCAAAGTTGACTTTTTGGTCAGAGATTGACTTATTGGGTCAATGATTGGTCATTTTGTCAAAAATTGAATATTTTGGTCAAAGGTTAACCTGATGGGTCCATGGCTTTGTCATTGGGTCAGGATTTAACATTTTGACCAAAGTTGACTTTTTGGTCAAAAGTTGACTTATCGGGTTATTGGGTTAGTCGTTGGGTCAAAAATTAACCATTTTAACCAAACTTAATATTTAGGTTAGAATTTGACCTATAGCGTTAATGGTGTGGTCATTAGGTCAAAATTTAATAATTTTGATTAAAATTAACTTTTTGGTCAAAAGTTAACCTATTGGGTCAATGTGTTGATTGACCATTTTGACCAAAGTTGACATTTTGGTCAAAAGTTTACATTTTGGGTCAACGGGTTAGTAATTGGGTTAAAGATTGACCACTTCGACCAAAGATAACTTTTTGGTCAGAGATTGACTTATTGGGTTAATAATTGGTCATTCGGTTAAAATTAAATATTTTGGCCAAAATTTAATTTTTCGTCAAAAGTTGACCTATTGGGTCAATGGGTTGGTCATTGGATCAGAAATTTAGCATTTTGACCAAACTTAACTATTTTGTCAAAAGTTGACCAATTGGGTCAATGTGGCGGTCATTAGGTAAAAAATTGACTTTTTGGTCAAAAGTTGACCTTTCGGGTTAATCAGTTGGACATTAAGTTAAGGATTGACCATTTTGACCAAATTTGACTTTTTGGTCAAAAGTTGACCTACTGGGTCAATGTGTTGGTTATTGGGTCAAGAATTGACCATTTTGACCAAAGTTAACTTTTTGGTCATTGGGTGAGAGAGTAACTATTTTGACAAGGGTTGGCTTTTTGGCCATGGGTGAGAAATTAACTATTTTGACCAAATTTAACTTTTTGGTCAAAAGTTAACCTATTGGATCAATGTGGTGGTCTTTTGGTAAAAAATTGACTATTTTGACCAAAACTGGCCTTTTGGTCAAAAGTTAACCTATTGGGTCAATGGGTTGGTCATTGGGTCAATGATTGACCATTTTGACCAAAGTTGATTTTTTGGCAAATAGTTAAGTTATTGGGTCAATGGGTTAGTCAATGGGTCAGAAATTGACCATTTTGACCAAAGTTTACATATTGGTCAAAAGTTGACTTATTGGGTCAATGGGTTTGTAATTGGGTCAAGGATTGACCATTATGACCAAATTTAACTTTTTGGTCAGAGATTGACTTATTAGGTTAATAATTGGTCATTAGGTAAAAAATTAACTATTTTGACCAAAATTGACTTTTTATTCAAAAGTTAACATATTGGGTCAATGAGTTGGCCATTGGGTCAAGAATTGACCATTTTGACCGAGGTTGACATTTTGCTCAAAAGTTGACCTCTTGAGTCAATGGTTTGGTCATTGAGTTAAAAATTGACCATTTTGACTAAAGTTGACTTCTTGGTTAAAAGTTGACCTATTGGGTCAATGCGTTGGTCATTAGGTCAAGGTTTGACCATTTTAACCAAAGTTTACTTTTTGGTCAGAGACTAACTCATTGGGTCAATAACTGGTCATTAGGTCAAAAATTAACTATTTTGACCAAAATAGAATTTTTGGTCAAAAGTTGAGCCATTGAGTAATTGGGGTGGTCATTGTGTCAAAAATGGATCATTTTGACCAAATATAACTTTTTGATCAAAAGTTGACCTATTGGGTCAATGAGGTGGTCATTAGTTCAAAAAATTGACAATTTTGACCAAAATTGACTTTTTGGTCAAAAGCTGACCTATTGGGTCAATGTGTTGGTAATTAGGTCAATGATTGACCATTTTGACCAAATTTGACTTTTTGGTCAAAAGTTCACCTATTTGGTTAATGGGTTGGTCATTGAGTCAGAAATTGACCATTTTGACCAAAGTTGACTTTTCTATCAAAAGTTGACCTATTAGGTCAATGGATTTTTCACGGGGTAAAGGATTGACCATTATGACCAAATTTGATTTTTGTTTAGAGATTGATTTATTGGGTTAAAAATTGGTCAATAGGTCAAAAATTACTTATTTTGACCAAAATTGACTTTTTGTTCAAAAGTTGACCTCTTGGGTACATGGGTTAGTCGATGGGTCGGGAATTGACCATTTTGACCTAAGTTGACTTTTTGGTCAAAAGTTGACCTATTGGGTGAATGGTTTGGTCATTGGGTAAAAAATTAACCATTTTGACCAAAGTTGACTTTTTGGTTTAAAGTTGACCTATTGGGTTAGTAGGTTAGTCATTGGGTCAAAGATTGACCATTTTTAACAAAGTTTACCTTTTGGTCAGAGATTGACTTACTGGATCAATAATTAGTCATTAGGTCAAAAATTGACTATATTGACCAAAATTGAATTTTTCGTCAAAAGTTGACCCATTGGCTTAACGTGGTGGTCATTGGGTTACGAAATTGACCATTCTGAACAAAGTTGACTTTCGCTCAAAAGTTGACTTATTGGGTATTGGGTGTTCATTAGGCAAAAAATTGACTTTTTTTGACCAAAATGGACTTTTTGATCAAAAGTTGACATTTCGGGTCAATGGAATGGTCATTGGGTCAAGGATTGACCATTTTAACTAAAGTTAATTTTTTGGTCATAATTTAACCAATTGGGTTAATAGGTTGGTCATTGGGTCAAGGATTGACCATTTTGACAAAAGTTGACTTTGTGGTAAGAGACAGACTTATTGGGTCAATAATTAGTCATTAGGTTAAAAATTGAAAATTTTGACCAAGTTGAATTTTTGGTCAAAAGTTGACCCATTAGGTCAATGGGTTGGTCATTGGGTCAAAAATTAACCATTTTGACAAAAGTTGACTTTTTGGTCAAATGTTGACTTATTGGGTCAATGGGGTGGTCATTGTGTCTAGGATTGACTATTTTGACTGAAGTTCACTTTTTGGTCATAAGTTGACCAATTGGGTCTGTGAGTTGGTCATTGGGTCAAGGATTGGCCATTTTGACCAATGTTGACTTTTTTGTCAAAGATTGACTTATTGGGTCAACAATGGGTCTTTATGTCAAAAATTGACTATTTTGGTCCAAAGTTGACCTATTGGGTCTTTGGGTTGAACATTGGGTCAAAAATTGACCATTTTGACAAAAGTTGATGTTTTTGTCACAAGTGGACCAAATGGGTATATGTGTTGGTCATTGAGTCATGGATTGACCATTTTGACAAAAGTTGACTTTTTGGTCAGACATTTACTTATTGGGTTAATAATTGGTCAGTAGGTTGACCTATTGGGTCAATGGGTTGTGATTAATGGATTGGGCATCGGGTCAGAAATTGATCATTTTGACCAAAGTTGATATGTTGGGGCAATGGGTTGGTCAGAAATTGACCATTTTTACCAAAGTTGACTTTTTGGTCAAAAGTTAACCTATTGGGTTAATCGGTTGGTCATTGTGTCTGAAATTGACCATTTTGACGAAAGTTAACTTTTGGTCAAAAGTTGACCTATTAAGTCTATTGGGTGGTCATTAGGTAAAAAGTTGATTATTTTGACCTAAATTGATTTTTGGTCAAAAGTTGACATATTGGGTCATAGGGTCACGTATTGACCATTTTGACCAAAGTTAACCTTTTTCGTTAAAAGTTGGCCTATTGAGTCAATGGGTTGGTCATTGTGTCAAGGATTAACTATTTTGACCAAAGTTGACTTTTTGGTCATAGATTATTTTGTTTTGTCAATAATTGGTCAATAGGTCAAAAATTGACAATTTTGACCAAAATTGAATTTTTTGTTAAAAGTTGACCATGGGTAGTCATTTTGTCAGAAATAGACTTTTTTAACCAAAGTTGACTTTTTGGTTAAAAGTTGACGTATTGGTTGGGTCGATGGGGTGGTCATTAGATCAAATATTTACTATATTGATCAAAATTGACATTTTTGTCAAAAGTTGACCTATTGTGTTAATGGGTTGGTCATTGTCTTAAGGATTGACTGTTTTGATAAAATTTAACTTTTTATTCAAAAATTGACTTGTTGGGTCAATGGGTTGGTCATTGGATCACAAATTCATCATTCTGACCAAACTTAACTTTTTCTTCAGAAGTTGACCGATTGGATCAATGGAGTGGTCATTAGGTAAAGAATTGTCTTTTTGGTCAAACGTTGACCGATTGGGTCAATCAGTTGGTCATTAGGTCAAGGATTGACCATTTTGACCAAATTTGACTTTTTAGAAAAGTTGACCTATTGGGTCAATGTGTTGGTTTTCGGGTCATATTTATTCGGTCCGAATCGCGTACGCAGCGATGCGTCCGGTAGCCTGTAAAAACGCGCCACGTGGATTTCTGGACCCCACCATGGCACGTTTGAAAAAAAAAGCTTTTTTATCTTCGTTCTGCCGACCCGACCGGACCCGAGCTGAAAAGCATGAAATTTTTACCGCTTTTTCCCCGCCAAAGGATAAAGGCATTTTTTGTCTCCATTATCTTTAGGATGCGGAGACTTAGGGGTTTTCTCTGACATACCTTGTCGTGGAGCTGAGAGGCTGAAATTTGATTCTAACATAAAAGCTAAAGAATCTTTCGTTTGCACGAAAAACCACCGATCAAGTCGACATTGAGTTCGAATCTCGAAATATATTGGACGAACAAGATTCTCGGCTTAGTTTAGCTGCGACGGAACAAATCCCTCGAGTTGGTAAATTTTATTGTATGCGATGTTTTATTACGGTTTCACTGTTTTTAAGTTTTATTAAGGTAGTATGCTCGTTGATTCAGAAGAGCAACGTCAAGTTATTTTTCTTAAAGAACCATGGTATTTTTTGGGTAATATTATAGGTGTATTCAGGTAGTGTTAGGAAAGTATATTTGTCAAGTCTTCTTTCAGCGGTATGTGGTGTTATTTTGGTAATTTTGTCGTGGTATTCAGATAGTTTCTTAAGAGTAACTTAAGTTTGCTTCAGATTTCGGCAATTTGAAGGTAGTATTATAGTAGTTTGGTGGAGGATGCGTTTCATTTGTTCTATTTACTGTTTTATTACGCTAGTATGCCCGTAGTTTCAAAAGAGTAATGTCAAGTTTTCTTTTATAGTGAGACATGGTGGTATTTTGGTAATATTATATGTGTATTCATGTAGTTTCAGAAAAGTATACTTGTTAAGTATTTTTTTCAGTGGTACGTGGTGTTAATTTGGTAATTTTGTGGTGGTATTCGGGCGGTATCTTAAGAGTAACTTTGCTTCGATTTGTTTGTGGTTTATTTAGGTAATTTGAAGGCGGTACTCTCTAGTTTGGGTGTATTATAAGTGATAAACCCGAAAAACACCAATGCTTTTTATATTTATTATTATGGTGTTCTTGTGGTGCTTATCATGATATGATTTTTGTATTATTGGTTGTTAAGTATAGTGATACCGAGCATTCAAATCCCGATTCGATTGCGGATACCCGGAGAGACGATTGCTTCCAATGATCCACTGGTAAACATATTGCTTAGTTGTTATCGATGATGAGAAGGCGGCACATGAAAAATATTGTGCCTATGCACGCATTGTTGGATTTCTTGTGCGAAAGGACCACATTGGTTATTGGCCGAATTCGAGGAGGATCAAGACGAGGGAGTTTGTTTATGGTAAGGCTGGTATGAAGAGAGAATTGAAGGACAATGTATCGGTGAGGTACAAGGAGCGGATACGAGGCTGGTTGTCTGCCATGATCCGATATGTCGTTGATGTCGAGGGAGCGGGTCGGTAAAGAAATTCATAGAAAGTCATAACCATCCGTTGGCGAATGTTGGCGACACTCACCTATTGCGTTCGACGAGAAAGATGAGTGACATCGGTGCGGATGTCCTCGGATCGATGTCGAAAGCGGGGATTAGAACCACCGATGCGTTTAGCTTCCTAGCCACGAAGTTGGTGGAGTGGAGAACCTAGAGCGTACGAAGAGGGATGCATATAATCTCTTACAAGAGAGAGAAGATTACACATTGAACTTGGGGATGCTAATTCCTTACTACTAACTATTCAACGCACGGCGAGCCGAGGATCCAATGTTTGCGTGGGACGTCCGAATTGATGAGTCGGGCGGTTTGTTGAATTTCTTATGGAGTGATGGGATGTCCGGACTCGATTATGATTGCTTTGGTGATGTCATAATATTTGACACAAGCTATAGGCTGAATAAATACAACCTATGTTGTGCGGCGATTGTCGGTGTGAACCACCATTGGCGAGAATGTGCTTTTTCTTTGTTGGCTTTTTGTCGGATGAAACGATCGAGTCCTTGAGTGGTTATTCGAAAGCCCTTATCCGTATAATGAATAACAAGCACCCAATCACAATATTCAACGACCAAGATCGAGCAATGAGTAGAGCAATCCAAGAGTGCTTGCCGCACACTAGACATAGATTATGTCGATGGCATATATACAAAAAATTATCTTGAAAAGTGCATTGTGGTTACCGGGAAAAACAAGATAGTACACGATCTCTTTTTTAAATGCATGCGTAGATGTGACTCGGAAAGCTGAGATTCGAGGAAACTAGGGGCGAAATGATTGAGATAGGAGAACTTCGGGAAAATGTATGGTTGGATGAATTGTATAATATAAGGCATCGTTGGTCAACGACATTCAATAAAGACATTTTCGGAATGGGGATCCTATCTACGCGGAGGAGTGAGTCGACTAATAACATACGTCATAGTTTACGCAAGCCGATAAGCGCGGTAGCCGAATGTTTTCTCGGCCCTTGAACATATTGCTAAAACTTGGCGAAGAAATGAGAAGGATGAAGATTTCGATGCGAGCAATCTGTTATTGTCACTGCAGGTAAAATGCAGTCTCGTTCCGAGGCGAGTTGCTTTACTTTACACGCCGAATTCATACTCGAAGTTTGAGTCGAGTTTCTTCATGGTTTGGGTGGACTTGCTTTGGAAGGATTTGCCAACAATGATTCGAGAATTTCACATAAGATCCTTCGATAATAGAGACACGGACAAATACTTGGATTGTGAAACTAGACGAGCTAATTTGGATATCGCGTGCGATTGTAAAAATTTGAAATGATGGGGTTACTTGTGTGCTCACGCTCTGAGGGTTCTTCGACATGATAACGTGTACAAAATTTCGAGAAACACATATTACTTCGATGGTGTACACATGCAAAAAGGGACATATACAAAAGTTTGGAATATCAACATCTTAAGGGGTCTCAAATGTTGTCGATCGTCTCGAGTGGTCTTATATATCGCACACATGTTCATAAATTAGCGTACCGGATAAGTACAAGAACGCAAGGCCATGAGAGTTGCTTCGAGAAGTTTGTGCTAGATACACTAAACAAACTAACACTTGACGCTCGATGAAATATTACATGGGAGAGAACCCCAACAAAAGGCAAAAACAACTAAGAAGAAGACCCCATGTATAAGAGAGAAATGCGAATGACCCGAGTAAAGGTGCGTCCTAAAAGGATATCTAATTCGAAGATTAAAAGGATATTGGGAAAAAAATATGAAAAGAAAAAGTAAGTTTAGTTTGCTTTGAAATATTTTTTATTTCTAAAACTTATACTTGTCTCCGTCATAAAGTGTCAAATTTTATGTAGGAACGGATAAAGATGCCGGTCCAAGTGATGCTACGGTTTTCCAAAACGAGGCAACCTGGTTTTGGAACGTCGGCTCCCTTAAGTCGAGTAAATTATAATGTGGATGAGGCTATTTATTTACTATTCAATCTGTGATGTTTACAATTTTTTTATTCATATTACTCCAGGAACTGCCTCCATCACAACAGACAGATACATACTCAAGCATGCTAATGAATCTGGATGATGAATTCTAGACTGCTAAAGAATTGTTCTATTGATGTTAATGAACATATAGGATAATTTGTTTGAACATAGTTTTTGATTTTATTGAATGACAGACAGATTGCTTATGGTTGATTTATTCAGTTACCTTTTTTGGTCTCCTTGTGTTTTACCCTTTAAGTTGTGTTTTTTATCCCCAATTCGTTGCATTGTATTAATCACAGATAATACAGTCGAAAAACCACTGTAATATTACTTAAATACAACCGCGCTGAGGCATGATTGGGTAGAAAGCCATTGTATTGGAATATTCCTTGTTTTATTCGTGGACAACGCCGGTTGTATTGGAATATTCTGCGTTTTACTCCAACTCGTCAGCACTACGACCCGAATACAACGCCGATATCATCGCAATACGGCAGAGATAACTCGCACATCGATCTATCATTGATCTCCATTTACATTGTGAAAATATCGGGAATTTTTTGAATTTGTATTCGCTAATCATTTCGAAGAAACAGATCCGACGTGTTGAGTCTTTTTTTTGTAATTGAAAAAAATTTACATACTTACGTAATACTTAAAAGTTTATAATCAAGGAAATAATTTTTAGATAAAATTAAACAATTGTTAAAATTTTAAAATCACAATCTGCTTAAATTTAATAACATATAGTACACTCTAAAAACGATCGAAATGTTACTTAGATACAACCGCGCTGAGGCATGATTGGGTAGAAAGCCGTTGTATTAGAATATTCCTTGTTTTATTCGTGGACAACGCCGGTTGTATTGGAATATTCCGTGTTTTACTCCAACTCGTCAGCACTATGACCCGAATACAACGCCAATATCATCCCAATACGACGAGAGATAACTCGCACATCGATCTATCATTGATCTCCATTTACATTGTGAAAATATCAAAGAAAATTTACATACTTACGTTGTACTTAAAAGTTTATAATCAAGGAAATAATTTTTAGATAAAATTAAACAATTATTAACATTTTAAAATCACATTCAGCTTAAATTTAATAACATATACTACTCTCTAAAAACGATCGGAATATTACTTAGATACAACCGCGCTGAGGCATGATTGGGTAGAAAGCCGTTGTATTGGAATATTCCTTGTTTTATTTGTGGACAACGCCGGTTGTATTGGAATATTCCGCGTTTTACTCCAACTCGTCAGCACAACGACCCGAATACAACGCCGATATCATCCCAATACGGACAGATAACTCGCTCATCGATCTATCATTGATCTCCATTTACATTGTGAAAATATCAAAGAAAATTTACATACTTACGTTGTACTTAAAAGTTTATAATCAAGGAAATAATTTTTAGATAAAATTAAACAATTATTAACATTTTAAAATCACAATCAGCTTAAATTTAATAACATATACTACACTCTAAAAACGATCGGAATATTACTTAGATACAACTGCGATGAGGCATGATTGGGTAGAAAGCCGTTGTATTGGAATATTCCTTGTTTTATTCGTGGACAACGCCGGTTGTATTGGAATATTCCGCGATTTACTCCAACTCGTCAGCACTACGACCCGAATACAACGCCGATATCATCCCAATACACGAGAGATAACTCGCACATCGATCTATCATTGATCTCCATTTACATTTTGAAAATATCAAAGAAAATTTACATACTTACGTTGTACTTAAAAGTTTATAATCAAGGAAATAATTTTTAGATAAAATTAAACAATTATTAACATTTTAAAATCACAATCACCTTAAATTTAATAACATATACTACACTCTAAAAACGATCGTAATATTACTTAGATACAACCGCGCCGAAGGCATGATCGGGTAGAAGCCGATGTATTGGAATATTCCTTGTTTTATTCATGGACAACGCCGGTTGTATTGGAATATTCCGCATTTTACTCCAACTCGTCCGCACTACGACCCGAATACAACGCCGATATCATCCCAATACACCAGAGATAACTCGCAGAAAGATTTATCATTGCTCTCCAGTTACATTGTGAAAATATCAAAGAAAATTTACATACTTACGTTGTACTTAAAAGTTTATAATCAAGGAAATAATTTTTAGATAAAATTAAACAATTATTAAAATTTTAATATCATCCCAATACACCAGAGATCACTCGCACAACGATTTATCATTGCTCTCAGTTGGATCGTGGATATATCAGGGATATTTTCGAAGGATCAGTCCAACATATCCAGTCTTCTTTTGTAATTGAAACGATTTATGCACTAACGTAATACTTAAAAGTTTACAATAAGGGAAATAATATTTAGATAAAATTGCATAATTATCAAAATTTTAATATTACAAATTTTGTAATTCTAATACCAGATAGTACACTCTTAAAACTATGGGAATATTACTAAGATACAACCACGCTCGTTCATGATTGGAGGTAAAGCGGTTGTATTGGAATATTCCTTATTTTATTCCTGAACAACGCCGGTTGTATTCGAATATTCCGTGTTTTACTCCAACTCGTCGGCACTACGACCGAAATACAACGGCGATATAATCCCAATACACCACAGAAAAATCGCACGTCGACTTATCATTGATCTCAGTTTTATCTTGGATATATCAGGGAATTTTTTGAGTTGTATTCAGCAAACGGTTTCGAAGGAGAAGTCCAACATGTTCAGTCTTCTTTTGTAATTGAAACGATTTATACACTAACGTAATACTTAAAAGTTTACAATAAGGGAAATAATATTTAGATAAAATTGCATAATTATCAAAATTTTAATATTACGAATTGCGTAATTCTAATACTAGGTAGTACACTCTAAATACGATGGTAATTTTACTAGGACACAACCAGGATAGGGCATGATTACATTAGATCAAAAGTTTACAATTTGAGCCCCTGCTTACATCATATTGATAAAAAACTCATATTGAAAACATTACATATTCATGCATCCATTTGCAAAGATCACCGCTAATCTTCTTTCCACGAGGTCTTCACTTAGCCATCTATTATCAGCTTCCAAAGTTGGTTGTCCACATAACAAATTGTTGCAATGAATAAATGGTAGAACAGACCATTTTTTCCAACTCATTGTATGGAAGATTCTTGAAACCTTTTCTCGACACTGATGTACTTTATTCGATATCTCGTTCAAAAGATCGATCCCATGCGTGCGAGATGTCTCTTCACGTAGCAACACTAAGCCCGCAGTATATTTGGAAAAAAGATGCCCTTGACTTGCAGACTATCGGAGATAATGTAAACCAATCTCAATTCTTTCTTGAATCCACATCTCCTCCTAAAATATCGAGATATTTATGCTTGATGAACATTGCTTTATAATACATATAAAAAGTATAAATGAATATTGAGAATTGTATTATTAAAATTTTAAAAATATTTATCGCTTACCAATCCAAGCAAGAAGAGAGCATTACTATTTTCTCTATCAACACAACTACGAAGAAATCTTAAATATCCTTGCTTGTCGTGCCAGTTCATGCCCCAATCTTCAAAGACCATGTATTTTCCTACCCTTTTTGATGAAGATGTTGCATGAAATTTTTTGCACCTATAAAGAGACCAATATTTTGATTAATTATATCATAGTTACATGATTGAAAGAGGTATGTCAAATTAGTAAAAATGATAATTCCATAATAAATTATACTCACGTTTTCCGAAAATTTCTAATATCTCCGATAGGTGATGGAGAGACGAGAGATCATTTTCAAGAATATTTCCTCCAAAAGGTCGTGGAAGTGAATAAATGCACGGCTCCCTTGTTGTTTAGAAAATGAAGACAAAAATTATAAGGTTAATGTAGAATTGCAGCAAAATAACAATGTAATATATAGCCGTTGAATTGTAGGGCGGCTTATCCAGATATCACCCAAAAGAGGAAAGCTTTCTTATAGAGTAGGCTTCTAAAAGAGGAAAGATTGCAATAAGTTAAGAGTTTATTTCTAAAAGAGGAAAGATTGTATGGCGGCTTATCCAGTATTGTACTTCAAGCATCGTTCGGAGTTTAAGTATAAGAATGCTATCTCCTAATAAAAAAACGAATGTAGATTAAGACTATTACCTCGACGAACTGTCGCCAGTGACCATTTTGCTGCTAGTCCCCTTCTTCTTTTTTTGGTCTTCTGATTCCATCGTATCTTCTAATGTTCTTCTCTACTCGATTAGAAAACGCATTACTGCGAAAACCTCAAAATTTAAATTTTTGAGGGCTATTAAATGCGTAGCGGGCAAAGTTTTCG
This sequence comes from Papilionanthe hookeriana x Papilionanthe teres, assembly GCA_022702705.1. Taxonomy (NCBI): domain Eukaryota; kingdom Viridiplantae; phylum Streptophyta; class Magnoliopsida; order Asparagales; family Orchidaceae; genus Papilionanthe; species Papilionanthe hookeriana x Papilionanthe teres. The sequence continues at coordinate 72,127,194 of CM040433.1, forward strand.
AGACGTTTCGTTTCCAGTTGTATTTCCTAGGCATTGGAGCGGTATAAATGCATAGCTTTCCTCCGGCAAAGTACTCGAGACGTTTCGTTTCCGATTGTATTTCGTCGACATTGGAGCGATATTAGGTGCGTAGCTTTCCTCGAGCAATGGCGCGAAATTTAATTTAAAAATACACTTTTTTTTCTTTATTCAAAAGAGTATATTTAATAAAAAAAAATGTATTATAAATATTTAATATAAAAAAACTCTTTTTTTGGATCTTATTCAATAACAAAGCAACACGAGTTGGAGGAACACGATGAATATTCCAATACAACCGGCGTTGTCCATGAATAAAACAAGGAATATTCCAATAAAACTGCTTTAACTCCAAACATGGTGGAACGCGGTTGTATCTAAGTAATATTCCGATCATTTTTAGAGTGTATTATGTGTTATTAAATTTACGCTCACCGTATTCTAAGCAAAATGTTTCAAGATACAATCCACCGTATTCGATGTTTTTTGTAATATATAAAATTTACATACTTACGTAATACTTAAGAGTTTATAAGAAACGAAATAATTTTTAGATAAGATTGCATAATTATTAAAATTTTAATATTACAATCGACTTAAATTTAATAACACATAATACACTCTAAAAATGATGGGAATATTACTTAGATACAACCGCGCTCGGCCTCGATTGGAGGTAAAGCGGCTAGTATTGGAATATTCTTTGTTTTATTCCCGGACAACGCCGGTTGTATTGGAATATTCCGCGTGTTCCTCCAACTCGTCGACACTACAACCCGAATACGATGCCGATATCATCCCTATACACCAGAAATAAATAGCAGTACTGTAGATGTATTGTAGTATTTTCAGAGTTGTATCTTGTGAACCATTAAAAGTCCCGTCTCTCTACTGTTTTATTTTAGTTGTACTTTTGTATTATTTTACTTTTATTTCGGAGTTGGGTCTTGATTTGGAAGAAACTGTAATAAATACTGTAAAGATTCATCTGATACACTGTAATAAACTGCAAATAAACTGCAAATCCAAGTCAAGGCACAATGAACATTGATATAATTTCTCCAATACACCAAAAAAATGACAAAAGAAATGAAGCATTGGAATTTTTCATCAAAACAACCAACATACATAGTATCTGACAACCAACAATAGTACTTAAAGCAATAAACCAATTTCAATCACTCGTCAAATTCTTTTCGATTGTATTTAATAACAGAAGGAAACCACATGCAGAGGTCATATGCTAGTTGAGCGCGGATTCGGGCATTTCAGCTTGCCAATCTCGCTCTCACTTCCGGCCGTGGGTAGCACGGGTTAGTCTTTCAATATATTTGCAGACAAACATGCCGCGATCAACGCTGTTCGTCTGTCTGGGAATACCTTTGACGTGAGCCACACCCCATGACGCGGGTTTCCTATTCTTGAAGCATTCGCTGGTTAAGCCTGTAAATAGTTTGATCTACAAAGTGCAATATAACAGTTACTATTTAATCTACACAAGTCAAGGAAATTAAATTACTGTCCACCATATACTCACAAAGTCTTCGCAAATATCCTTGTGTATGTCGTTGGGTAGAGAATCGTATATTTGCCACTTTTTATTTTTTAGATCGCAAACCAACAACACCCAATGAGAATTATGCACAATAGGAAAAAATATAAAATCCGAGTTAGATACCGTTGTGGGAGTGATGTGTGACGTAAATTGATAAGGGTCGCCATCCATTTTATGATAACTCCGTAGGAAACGATATTTAGTTAAAATTTTAGTGTCATTCATTAATATGTCAAACAAACTAAACTAAGGGCATTACCCAAAATAATGGGGTAACATAAAGGTATTTCTGGTACTTGGTGGGATGCATCCTCTTCATTTGGTACAAGATGGCGGCTAGGGCATCGACATGATCATTACCGATAAACTCATTAAAAAGCAAGTCGTCCATCATCCCGCGATCTAACAACAAGAAGCGTTGGTTTATGATAATATCACTCCCGCATTAAAATCAACCCCATTTAATGTCAGCTTATGTATTAAAGATATGTGAAAAACATTATATAAAAGTTGGTGCACGTACGGCTTCTTATAATTTGTCAAAAACTTTTCAATTACATGGCGTCGGTCATCTTCGATAAGGTCTCTACCGTGATACGTTGCTATGTCTCTTAACTCTTGTCGCTCGTGCACAAATGAACTCAACTTTAATGTATGATGTTTAAATAGAAGCATATATAAATGGATTTAGTAAGATTTATAGAAATACCATTGGGAGGCACGGGTAATTTCGGTTGATACAACACTAATGATTTCGAAGTACCCGGGTCGCTGGGTGCAACTTCCTGTGGAGTTGGAGTGGTCAAGGACAGAGGTGAGGGTGGGGCTGGACTGTCCGGAGCCGGTGCATCATCCCTTTGTCGTGTCTCTTCATCGTTGGTATCCTGAATAATCTTCTCAATTAATGCAGATATCTGTGCAAGGGGTTTTGTTCCTGGTGATGAGGGCTCTTTCTCTGTCAGATGATGGTGTTCCTTGCTCTCTAGTGGTTCCTGGTGAGGGGGTCTGCTGGCAAGGGGTGTTGTTCCTGGTGAGGGGGTCTGCTGGTCTGTTGTATCCTTCACCGTCTTCCTTCTTTTGAATTGAAAGGATGTGAAAGGTGATTTCACAACCCTCTTCACCCGACTCCGTCGGCGCTTCACCCTCTGCATCAAGCTAGGTATGGATAGTGCTACCTCAGCCTGATCATGAACATCAGTTTCAACCTTTGGTATGACAGTGTCCTCCTCACCCTCTCCGGATTGGGAGGTGTGACCTCCCATGATATTTTCATTTGCATTGGGTGGGACTTCAACGGGTTGTTACGGTAAAGCGATAGGGTCTTCAAATTCGGCGAGTAGGGTCTCCAAAAATAGAGTCTCCAAATTCAGTAGTAGGTTCTTCTGGTACAACCGTAGTGTCTCCAAAAGAATCAACTTCAGCAGTAGGGATTTCAAAAGTAGGGTCTTCAGCAGTAGGGACTTCTGGGCTGGCCACTGGGTAGAATTCTCTAGCCACTTCGGGTTCTTTGATTGATAAATGTTGCTCAATCCTATCAACCTTTTGGCTCAGCTCAGACATTTGCAACTGCAGCCCCGTCAACCCAACATTTACGGTGTCGAAGTTTCCCTGATATTGCTGTACACATTGTTCCTGGCGTCTGACTAATTCATTCATAACTTTGATGTTGCGAGTCATGGTAGCTAGGAGCGAAGAAATGGTGTTATTATTTGCAGCAACTCCACCAATAGAAAATGAAGGTGAAGAGGGGGATAGAAGTTCAGTTTGTTGAACTTGGATTGGGTTTGGAAGGCCCTCGTCCGGTTGGCAATCCACATAAGTTCATCGGCAGTAACATCACCGAATTTGTCTTGCACCTAAATACAGCTTCAACAAGGTATGAAATGTTTTATTAACCATTACACGACTAGTACTTCGTTAGAAAGTCGGGAGTGACTCACTATTTCGAGTGTTTTACCGCTCGAAGAATAGGTCGGCTTGTGACGAGTTCCACTTAAGGGACCTTGGCCACCGCAACATTCTTCGTCTAGCATTGGGAGCCGCGGGAGGCACCGGAGAAGTGTGCTCAAAAACCAAAGCCGCGTGGAATCAATGTAACATTAGTATTACCGATCAATCAATAAAGTAAATAGAATGATTAAATAAGATACTAACCGTTAACAAAAATAGAAACCCATTTATGTAGCCAATTGAGCGATTCAGTCTAATTTTAATGGCAACTGCGTTGATCTGCTCTAAAAGATATTCACAGAGAGCCGTAGGCCAGTTGTGTGAGGAGAATGACTCTAAATTATCACCGTAGGCATCAAGGTCCGAAGGAAAACTGAAATTACTTGATGGAAAAAATAAGTTTGACAACAGATATTTTATGTAGAGGTTCTCAAATGGGATCGAAGTATCCCCTCTTGCATACACTAATAGTCTGTCCTTTATGTTAACAGCATTCATTGTCGCCGATGGACGTAGCTTCCACTTCGGCATTGGTCCTCTGTTTGGCATCCCAATTAAAAGTGCAATTTCATCAGGCAGCAATCTAAGCTCTTTCCCACCTAATTTGAACAACATTTTGTCATGCCTCCAACACTGTAGTATTTGCCAGAGTGAGAATTTTGTCCCTGGGATACGGAGGCAAATCAAAGAAGCTGGCGAATATTCGATGACCGAGATTACTCATGACGAGCTTCGTAGATCTGCAGCTCGACCACATCAAGTAACTCCCTCACAGCGGACGACCGACATCTACAACTCATGTTTCTCGAGTTAAGAAACCTGTAGAACAAAAAAAAAATAAAAGCCTTAGTTGTATTATTGTAGTTTTAAGAGTTTTTCGAGTTTTATTCTAGTTGTTTTTGATTTTATTTCAATTTTATTTCTACGCTCGCTTTTATTTTCGTAACATTTATTGTTTATATGAATATTATTGTGTTTAGATGTTTTGGCTTGCGGTTAGGTTACACACTGGAAGTTTCTCGATTTTATTTGGGTCGTATTCGGATCATATTACAGATATTCGGCTTGTACTTCAGTATTGTTTCAAGTTTAAGTATAATAATGCTTATCTCGCTAATAAAAATACGAAGGTAGATTACGAGTAGTACCTCGACGAACCGTCGCCGGTGACCATTTTGATGCCGATCCCCTTATTCTTTTTCTTGTATTTGGTCTTCGCGTAGGCCGATCGGATTGTTGCTCCTCATTCAGCTCGAACCTCTCGTTTCCATCATATCTTCTCGACTCCATCGCCGTGTTCTCTCGCTTCCATCGACGTAAATTCGAGAAGCCGGATAACGTTCTTCTCTACTCGACTAGAGAACGAAATACTCGAAACCCTAGAAATTTTAATTTTGGACCGGTAAAAAGTGGTGCGTAAGTATTCCTTCGGGAAAAGTACTCGACAAGACGTTTCGTTTCCAAATTGTATTTCCCGGCATTGGCGCCGAATTTCAAAAGGGCAAGACAATTTAAAAAAAATATTTTTTACCATAGTTCTTGAAAAACACGGAATATTCCAAAACACGCAGTTTAACATCCGCACTTCTTCGGCTGCCGTTGTATTTAAGAAATATTACAAGAGTTTTATAGCAGTACTATATTCCAATAACCACCAACTCGAACGAATACGACCGTAATCCAACGGCGATATAATCGCAATACAACAAGATTAGATACTCCAATTCATTCTTTTTTGTAATCGAGAAAAGTTATATACTTATGTAATACGTAAAAGTTTATATTAAAGAAAATAATAATTACAAACAATTGCATAATTATGAAAATTTTAATATTACAATCACGTAAATTTAATATCATCAAATACACTCTAAAAACGATCGGAATATTACTGGATACAACCGCGCTCGGGCATGATTGGAGCTAAAGCGGTTGTATTAGAATATTCTTTGTATTATTCATGAAAAACGCCGGTCGTATTGGAATATTTTGGTCGTATTCCGACGAGCTGTATTAAAAATCAGAATATTCCAATACAACCGGCGTTTTTCATGAATAATATAAAGAATATTCCAATACAACCGCTTTAGCTCCAATCATGCCCGAGCGTGGTTGTATCCAAGTAATATTCCGATCGTTTTTAGAGTGTATTTGATGATATTAAATTTACGCAGAGAGTAATATTAAAATTTTTATAATTATGCAATTATTTGTAATTATTATTTTCTTTAATATAAACTTTTACGTATTACATAAGTATATAACTTTTCTCGATTACAAAACAAGACTGAATTGGAGTATTTAACTCTGTTGTATTCAAATTATATCTCCGTCGTATAGCTGTCGTATTCCAACGAGTTGTAGTAAAATGCGGAATATTCCAATACAACCTGTTTTGTTCATGAATAAAACAAGGAATATTCGAATACAACCGCTTTTACTCCACTTATGCCCGACTGTGGTTGTATCTGAGTGATATTCCTATTGTTTTTAGAGTTTATTAACCTGTATTAAAATTATGCAATTAGTAATATTAAAATTTTGATAATAATGCAATTTTTTGAAATTATTATTTTCTCTAATATAAACTTTTAAGTATTACATAAATATATAACTTTTTTCATTAACAAAACAACACTCGAATATGCTTGGACTATTTATTCGAAACTGTTTACTGATACAACTAAAAAAATACCATGATATTTCCACAATGCAAGTAGAGATCTATGATACATCCATCTACGATTTAACTGTGTTGAGTTTCGACTATATCGCCGTTGATACAACTAAAAAAAATACCACTTAGCGTCACATCACTAAATACAACCCTAAAATAACATAGGTATCGTTCAAATACAACGAGTTAAGTCGAACCGTTGTATCAGTATAGAGTGCGAAATATCTCTAATACTACCGCGCCGGTTGTATTAGAATATTCCGCGTTTTATTCCAACAACTCGGCGAACGTTACTGAATACGACCGTAAAACAACATAGATATTGTTCAAATACAATAAAGTTAAATCGTAAAGATGGACGAATTAGATATCTCCGGTTGTACTGTTGATGTATTCTTGTATTTTCGGAGTTGTATTTTCTGCACCGTTCAATTTTATTCTTGTTATATTTTTGTATTATTGTCTTTTTATTCTAGAGTTGTATTTTTGCCTTCATAATCTGTTAATGACAATATTTGATTTTCAAATAAACTGTAATAAAGCATTTTCTGATGACAGAATAAACTGGAAAAAACACTCTTTGAGCATTTCTCGATTTGATCGTTAAACCTCGTCGGGTAATTTGGAATAAACTGTCATAAACACGGTAAAAAATCATCCAATATACGCATGTAGCAAAATAAACTACAATACAACACGTTTAAAGTCCGTATTTCTTCGGTAACGTTGTATTTCGAGAAATATTATAAGTGTTTTATAGCTGTATTTTTGTGCGATAAAACATAACTCCGTGATAAAACAAATATTATAAGAAAATAAAACCTAGATGTTACAAAGCAGAACGTAAATATAATCCACAATACAAGCCAAAATGTTATTAAAATCAAACCAAAACATTGCCAACTCCTACATTAAATTAAAACTGTAGAAAACTTTTACAGTGTCGCTTTCAGTGTTACTCGAATAATACTGAATTACAACTTAAATAAAACTCTAATAATACCAAAAACAAAATTCTCTAAATAAAACAGAACTTATAAGACAATAAAACCTAAATTTTACGAATGCAGAACGTAAACAATAATTTATATAATCATCTTCAAAATCCATCTTCACTTGCTCTACCCTCATCCAGGAATCTCAGCACCTCCAGGAATAAAAAATCCACCTCATTACTGCGTCGTCCCTCCAAAAATCAAATTTCAGCTCCGCAGCTCCACGACAAGGTAGGTCAGACAAAAACCCTAAATGTCGGCATCCTAAATATAATGGAGACAAAAAATGCCTTTATGATTTGGCGGGAAAATAAAGCGGCAAAAATTTCGGCAAATTTACGCTCGGGTCGGGTCGGGTCTAGCGAACGAAGATAAAAAAGCTTTTTTTTCAAACGTGCCATGGTGGGGTCCGAGAATCCACGTGGTCCACGTGGCGCGTTTTTATTGGCTACCGGACGCAGCGTTGCGTACGCTGTCTGGACCGAATAAAAATTCCCCAGATTGACCATTTCGACAAAAGTTGACCTTTTTGTCATTGGGTGAGAAATTAACTATTTTGACCAAAGTTGGCTTTTTGGTCATTGAGTGAGAAATTAACTATTTTGACCAAATTTGACTTTTTGGTCAAAATTTGACATATAAGATCAACGGAGGGGTCATTTGGTCAAAATTTGACTATTTTAACAAATACTATATTTTTGGTCAAAAGTTGATAAATTTGGTTAATATGTTGGTCATTAGGTCAATGACTGAGCATTTTTCCCAATGTTGACTTTTTGGTCAGAGATTGTTGTTGGGTCAATAATTGGTAATTAGGTCAAAAATTTACTATTTTGACCAAAATTAGGTTTTTTGTCAAAAGTTGACCAATTGAGTCCATGGGTTGGTCATCGTGTCAAGAATTGACCTTTTTGAGCAAAGTTAACTTTTTGGTAAAAAGTTAACCTATTGGGTCAATGTGTTGGTCATTGGGTCAGAAATTGACAATTTTGACTAAAGTTTACTTTTTAGTCAAAAGTTGTCTTATTAGGTCAATGGGTTTGTCATTTGGCCAAGGATTGACCATTATGACAAAATTTGACTTTTTGGTCATAGATTCGCTTATTAGGTCAATAATTGGTTATTAGGTAAAATATTAATTATTTTGACCTAAATTAACTTTTTATTCAACAGTTGACCTAATGGGTCAATGAGCTGGTAATTGGGACCATTTTCACCGAAGTCGACTTTTGGTCAAAAGTTGACCTATTGGGTCAATGGTTTGGTCATTACGTCAAAAATTGACCATTTTGACCAAAGTTGATTTTTTGGTTAAAAGTTGACCTATTGGGTCAACGGGTTGGTCATTGAGTCAAGGATTGACCATTTTGACCAAAGTTTTCGTTTTGGTCAGAGATTGACTTATTGGGTCAATAATTGGTCATTAGGTCAAAAATTGACTATTTTAACCAAAATAGAATTTTTTGTCAAAATTTGACCCATTGAGTCAATAGGTTGCTCATTGTGTCAAAGATAGATCATTTTGACCAAATTTAACTTTTTGATCAAAAGTTGACCTATTGGATCATTGAGATGGTCATTAGGTCAAAAAATGACAACTTTGACCAAAATTGACTTTTTGGTCATAAGTTGAACTATTGGGTCAATGGGTTGGTCATTAGATCAATGATTGACCTTTTTGACCAAATTTAACATTTTAGCCAAAAGTTGACCTATTGGGTTAATAGGTTGGTCATTGGGTCAGAAATTGACAATTTAGACCAAAGTTGACTTTTGGTTAAAAGTTGACATATTAGGTCAATGGATTTGTCAATGGGTCAAGGATTGATCATTATGACCAAAATTAACTTTTGGTTAAAGATTGACTTATTGGGTTAATAATTGGTCATTACGTAAAAAATTAGTATTTTGACCAAAATTGACGTTTTGTTCAAAAGTTGGGTATTGGGTCAATGAGTTGGTCATTAGGTCAAGAATTAACCATTTTGACCAAAGTTGCTTTTTGGTCAAAAGTTGACCTATTGGGTCAATATTTTGGTCATTGGGTAAAAAATTGACCATTTTAACCAAAGTTGACTTTTTGGTTAAAAGTTGACCTATTCGGTAATGGGTTGGTCATTGGGTCAAGAATTGACCATTTTGACCCAAGTTTACTTTTTGGTCAGAGATTCACTTATTGGGTCAATAATTAGTCATTAGGTCAAAAATTGACTATTTTGACCAAAATTAAATTTTTGGTCACAGTTGACCCATTGACTTAACAGGGTGGTCATTAGGTTAGAACTTGACTATTTTGAACAAAGTTAACTTTCAGTCAAAAGTTGACTTATTGGCTCAATGCGGTGGTCATTAGGCCAAAAAAATTGACTATTTTGACAACAATTGACTTTTTGGTCAAAAGTTGACATATTGGGTCAATGGGTTGGTTATTGGGTCAATGATTGACCATTTTGACCAAAGTTAATTTTCTGGTCAAAAGTTGACCAATTGGGTCAATGGGTTGGTCATTAGGTCAAGGATTGACCATTCTGACCAAAGTTGACTTTTTGATAAGAGATGGACTTATTGGGTCAATAATTGGTCATTAGGTCAAAAATTGACTATTTTGACCAAAGTTGAATTTTTGGTCAAAAGTTATCCCATTAGATCAAAAGCGTGGTTATTGGGTCAGAAATTGACCATTTTGACCAAAGTTAACTTTCTGGTCAAAAGTTGACCTATTGGGTTAATGTGGTGGCCATTAGGTCAAAAATTAACTACATTGACCAAAATTGAGTTTTTGGTCAAAAGTTGACATATTATGTCAATTGGTTGGTCATTGTGTTAAGGATTGACTATTTTGACTAAAGTTCACTTTTTGGTTAAAAGTTGACCAATTGTGTTAATGGGTTGGTCATTGCATCAAGGATTGACCATTTTGACCAAAGTTGACTTTTTAGTCAGAGATTAACTTATTGGGTCAGTAATTGGTCATTATGTCAAAAATTGACTATTTTGGTCAAAAGTTAACCTATTGGGTCTATGGGTTGGTCAAAGGGTCAAGGAATGAATATTTTAGCCAAAGTTGATTTTTTGTTCATAAGTTGACCAAATGGGTATATGGGTTCGTCATCGAGTCAAGGATGGAACATTTTGACAAAAGTTGACTTTTTGGTCAGAGATTGACTTATTGGGTCAATAATTGGTCAGTAGGTTGACCTATTGGGTCAAAGGGTTGGTCTTTGGGTCAGAAATTTACCATTTTGACTAAAGTTAACATATTGGGTCAAAGGGTTGGTCATTGGATCAAGAATTGACCATTTTTACCAAAGTTGACTTTTTTGTCAAAAGTTAATCTATTGGGTCAATGGGTTGGTCATTGGGTCAGAAATTGACCATTTTGACCAAAGTTAGATTTTTGGTCAAAAATTTACCTATTTGGTCAATTGGGTAGTCATTAGGCAAAAAGATGACATTTTTTACTAAAATTAATTTTTGTTCGAAAGTTAACATATTGGATCATAGAGTCACGAATTGACCATTTTGACCAAAGTTGACCTATTGAGTCAATTGGTTGGTCATTGGGTCAAGGATTGACCATTTTGACAAAAGTTGACTTTTTGGTCATAGATTGACCTATTTGGTCAATAAAAGGTCATTAGATCAAAAATTAACTATTTTGACCAAAATTATTTTTTGATCAAAAGTCGTTCATTTGGATCAACGGGTTGGTGATTGGGTCACAAATTAACCATTTTGACCAAAGTTCAATTTTTTGTCAAAAGTTCACGTATTGGGTCAATGGGGTGGTCATTAGGTCAAAAATTTACTATATTGACCAAAATAGACATTTTGGTCAAAAGTTGACCTATTGTGTTAATGGGTTTGTCATTGTCTCAAGGATTGACTATTTTGACTAAAGTTTACTTTTTGGTCAAAAGTTGACCTAGGGGGTCAATGGGTTGGTTTTTGGGTCAAGGTTTGACCATTTTGACCAAAGTTGACTTTGTGGTCAAGGATTGACTTGTTTGGTCAATAATTGGTCATTATGTCAAAAATTGATTATTTTGGTCAAAAGTTGATCTATTGGGTTTATGGGTTGGTCATTGGGTAAAGGATTGACCATTTTGACCAAAGTTGACATTTTGGTTAAAAGTTGACCTATTGGGTCAATTGCTTGGTCATTGGGTTAGAAATTGACTTTTTTAACTAAACATGACTTTTTGGTCAAAATTTAACCTATTGGGTTAATGGAATGGTCATTTGGTCAAAAATTGACAATTCTGACCAAAATTAAATATTTGGTCAAAAGTTGACCTACTAGGTCAATAGGTTGGTCATTGGGTCAAGGATTGACCATTTTGACAAAAGTTCACTTTTTGGTCAAAAGTTGACCTATTGAGTTTGGTCATTGGGTCAAAGATTGACAATTTCGACCAAAGTTGACTTTTTGGTCATAATTGACCTCTTTGTTGAATGAGTTGGTTATTGGGTCAAGGATTGACCCTTTTGACCCAAGATGACTTTTTGGTCAATGGGTCAGAAATTAACCATGTTGACCAAAGCTGACTTTTTTTGTCTATAGTTCATCTATTTCATCAATGGGTTGGTCATTAGGTCAAAAATTGATTATTTTTACCAAAATAGACTTTTTGGTCAAAAGTTGACCTATTTAGTCAATATGTTGGTCATTAGGTCATGATTGTCCAATTTGACCAAAGTTGTTTTCTTGGTCAAAAGTTATCCTATTGGGTCATTGGGTTGGTTATAAAGTCAGAACTAGACCATTTTAACTAAAGTTGACTTTTTGGTCAAAAGTTGACTTATTGGGTCAATGGGGTGGTTGTTAGGTTAAAAATTGAATAATTTGACTGAAATTCACGTTTTGGTCAAAAGTTGAACCTTTGGGTTAATGGGTATGGATATTGCATTGTGTCAAGGATTGTCTTTTTTGACCAAAATTCACATTTTGGTTAAAAGTTGACCCATTGGGTCAATGGGGTGGTCATTAGGTCAAAAATTGACTATATTAACCAAAATTAACTTTTGGGTCAAAATTTGACATCTTATGTCAATGGTATGGTCAATGTGTTAAGGATTGACTATTTTGACTAAAGTTCACCTTTTGGTCAAAAGTTGACCTTTTGCTTCAATGGTTTGGTCATTCAGTCAAGGATTAGACATTTTGACCAAAGTTGACTTTTTGGTCAGAGATTGACTTATTGGGTCAATAATTGGTCATTATGTCCAAAGTTGATTATTTTGGTCAAAAGTTGACCTATTAGGTCTATGAGTTTGTCTTTAAGTCAAGGATGTACGATTTTAACCAAAGTTTACTTTTTAGTTAAAAGTTGACCTGTCGGTTTAATGGGTTGGGAATTGGGTCAGAAATTGACCATTTTAACTAAACTTGATGTTTTGGTCAAAAGTTGTCATATTGGGTTAATGGGTAGTCATTAGGTAAAAAATTGACAATTTTGATCAAAATTAACTTTTTGGTCAAAAGTAGATTTATTGGAACAATGGGTTGGTCATTGGGTCAATGATTGACTATTTTGACCAAAATTGACTTTTTTGTCAAAAGTTGACCTATTGAGTCAATGGGTTAGTCATTAGGTCAAAGATTGACCATTTCGGCCAAAGTTGACTTTTTTGTCAGAGATTGACTTACTGGTTCAATAATTTTTCCTTTAGTCAAAAATTGATTATTTTGAGCAAAATTGAATTTTTCGTTGAAAGTTGACCCATTGGGTCAATTGGGTGGTCATTAAATCGGAAATTAACAATATTGACCAAAGTTGACTTTTTGTTAAAAGTTGACTTATTGGGTCAATTGGTTGGTCATTGGATCAGAAATTAACCATTTTGACCAAACTTAACTTTTTTGTCAAAAGTTGACCTATTGAGTCAATGGGGTGGTCATTAGGTAAAAGATTAACTATTTTGACCAAAATTGACTTTGTGGTCAACAGTTGACCTTTTGGGTCAATGGGTCGGTCATTAGGTCAAGGATTGACCATTTTGACCAAATTTGAGTTTTTGGTCAAAAGTTGGCCTATTCGGTCAATGTGTCGGTTATTGGGTCAACAATTGACCATTTTGACCAAAGTTGACTTTTTGGTCATTGGGTGAGAAATTAACTCTTTTGACCAAAGTGGACTTTTTGGTCAAAAGTTGACCTATTAGGTGAATGGGGTGGTCATTAAGTCAAATATTGACTATTTTGACCAAAATTGTCTTTTTTGTCAAAAGTTGAGCTATTTGGTCAATGGGTTAGTCATTTGGTCAATGATTGACCATTTTGACCAAAGTTAACTTTTTGGTCAGAGATTGATGTATAGGTTCAATAATTGGTGATTAGCTTAAAAATTAACTATTTTGACCATAATTGGCTTTTTTTTAAATGTTAACGTATTGGTCAATGGGTTGGTCATTGGGTCAAGGATTGACCATTTTGACCAAAGTTGACTTTTTAGTCTGAGATTGACTTATTTGGTCAATTATTGGTCATTAGGTTAAAAATTAACTATTTTGACCCAAATTGAATTTATGGTCAAAAGTTGACCAATTGGGTCAATGAGGTGGTCATTATGTCAGAAATTGACAATTTTGACCAAAATTGACTTTTAGTCAAAAGTTGACATATTGGATCAATTGGTTGGTCACTAAGTCAATGATTGACTATTTTGACCAAATTTGACTTCTTGGTCAATGGATTGGTCATTGGGTCAGAAATTGACCATTTTGACAAAAGTTAACTGTTTGGTCAATAGTTGACCTATTAGGTTAATTGGTAGGTCATTAGGTCAAAAATCGACAATTTTGACCAAAATTATTTTTTTGTCAAAAGTCAATATTTTGGGTTAGTGGGTTGGTCATTGGGTTAAGGATTTACCATTTTGTCTAAAGTTGACTTTTTGGTCAAAAGTCGACTTATTGGGTCGATGGGTTTGTGATTGGGTCAAGGATTAACAATTATGAGCAAATTTGACTTTTTTGTTAGAGATTGACTTATTGGGGCAATAATTGTTCATTAGGTCAAAAACTGACTATTTAGACCAAAGTTGACCTATTGGGTAAATTAGTTGGTCATTGGGTCAAGAATTGATCATTTTAATCAAAGTTGACTTTTTGGTCAAAAGTGGACCTTTGGGTCAATGGGTTACTCATTGGGTCAAAAATTGACCATTTTATCCAAAGTTGACTTTTTTGTCAAAAGTTGACATATTTGTTCAATTGGTGGTCAATTGGTCAAATTTTGACTATTTTGACTAAAATTGATTTTTTGGTCAAAAGTTGACCTATTGGGTCAATGAGTTGGTCATTAGGTCAAAAATTGACCATTTTGATCAAAGTTGACTTTTTGGTTAAAAGTTGACGTTTTGGGTAAATGGGTTGGTCATTGGGCTAAGGATTGACCATTTTGAACAAAGTTTACTTTTTGGTCAGAGATTAACTTAATGGGTCAATAATTAGTCATTAGGTAAAAAATTGATTATTTTGACCAAAATTATTTTTTTGGTCAAAAGTTGACACATTGGGTTAACAGAGTGGTCATTGGGTTAGAAAATGACCATTTGGTCAATGGGGTGGTCATTAAACAAAAAATTGACTATTTTGACCAAAGCTGACTTTTTGGTAAAACATTGACATTTTGGTTCAGTAGGTTGGTCATTGGGAAAAAAATTGTCCATTTTGACCAATGCTGATTTTTTGGTCAAAAGTTGACCAATTGGGTCAATAGGTCGATGATTGGATCAAAGATTGGCCATTTTGACCAAAGTTGACTTATTGATCAAAAGTTGACATATTGGGTCAATGAGTTGTTCATTGGGTCAGAAATTGACCATTTTGACCAAAGTTAACTTTTTGGTCAAAAGTTGACCTACTGAGTCAATTGAGAGGTCATTAAGTCAACAAATGACTATTTTGACCAAAATTGCTTTTTGTTCAAAGTTGACAGATTGGGTCATTGGGTAATGGATTGACCATTTCGATAAAAGTTGACTTTTCGGTCAAAAGTTGACCTATTGTGTCAATCGGTTTGGTCATTGAGTCAAGGATTGACCATTCTTACCATAGTTGACTTTTTAGTCAAAAGTTGAACTATTAGGTCAATAAGTTGGTCATTGCGTCAAGGATTGACCATTTTGACCGAAGTTATTTTTTTGGTCAGAGATTGACGTATTGGGTCAATGAGTGGTCATTAGGTCAAAAATTCACTATATTGACCAAAATTTAAATTTTGGTCAAAAGTTGACAGATTAGGTCAACGGGGTCCTTATTGGGTCAGAATTTGACCAGTTTGACAAAAGTTGACTTTTTTGTCAAAAGTTGGCCTTTTAGGTTAATGGGGTGGTCATTAGGTCAAAAATAAACTATATTGACAAAAATTGACTTTTTTGACAAAAGTTGACATATTGGGTCAATGGGTTGGTCATTGTATCAAGGATTGACAATTATGACTAAAGTTCACTTTTTGGTCAAAAAGTTGACAAATTTGGTCAACGGGTTGATCATTGGGTCAAGGATTGACCATTTTGACCAAAGTTGACTTTTTGGTGAAAAGTTGACTTATTTGATCAATGGGATGGTCATTGGGACAAGGATTGACCATTTTGACCAAAGTTGACATTTTGGTCAATAGTTGACCCATTGGATCAATGGGATGGTTATTGAGCCAAGGATTGACCATTTTAACCAAAGTTGACATTTTGGTCAATAGTTGACCTATTGGATCAATGGGATGGTCATTGGGTCAGAAATTAACAATTTTAACCAAACATGACATTTTGGTCAAAAGTTGACCTACTGGGTTAATGGGGTGGTCATTGGTAAAAAATTGACAATTTTGACACAAATTAACTTTTTGGTCAAAAGTTGACCTATTGGGTCAATGAGTTGGTTATTGGGTCAAGGAATGACCATTTTGACCAAAGTTAACTTTTTGGTAAAAGGTTGACTTATTGGGTCAAAGGGTAGGTCATTTGGTCAAAGATTGGCCATTTTGACTAAAGTTGACTTTTTGGTCAAAAGTTGACATATTGGGTCAATTAGTTGGTCATTGGGTTGAGGATTGACCAAAGTTGACTTTTTATCAAAAGTTGGCCTATTGGGTTAATGGGTTGTTCATTGGGTCAAGGGTTGACCATTTTGACAAAAGTTGACTTTTTGGTCAAAAGTTGACCTATTGGGTCAATGGGTTGGTCATTGGGTCAGAAATTGACCATTTTGACCAAAGTTGTCTTTTTGGTCAAAAGTTGACATATTGGGTAATTTTGGTGGTCATTAGATCAAAAATTGACTCTTTTGACCAAAATTGCTTTTTGCTCAAAGGTTGATCTATTGGGTCATTGGGTCAAAGTTTGACCATTCTTACCATAGTTGACTTTTTGGTCAAAAGTTGACCTCTTGGGTCAATAGGTTGGTTATTGGATCGAGGATTGACCATTCTGACCAAAGTTAACTTTTTGGTCAGAGATTGACTTATCGGGTCAATAATTGGTCATTAGGTCAAAAATTAACGATTTTGACCAAAATCAAATTTTTGGTCAAAAGTTGACCCATTAGGTCAATGGGGTGGTCATAGGGTCAGAATTTAATCATTTTGACCAAAGTTGACTTTTACGTTAAAAGTTGACCGATTGGGTCAATGGGGTGGTCATTAGGTCAAAAATAGACTATATTGATGAAAATTGACCTATTTGTCAAAAGTTGACCAACTGTGTTAATGGGCTGGTCATATTATCAAAGATTAACTATGATTCAAGTTCACTTTTTTGTCAAAAGTTGACTTATTAGGTCAATGGGTTGGTCATTGGGTCAAGGATTGACCATTTTGACCAAAGTTGATTATTTGGTCAAAAGTTGACCAATTGGGTCAATGGGTTGGTCATTGAGTCAATGATTGACCATTTTGACCATAGTTGACTTTTTGGTTAGAGATTGACTTATTAGATCATTAGGTCAAAAATTGGCTATTTTGACCAAAATTGACTTTTTTTTAAAAGTTGAGCTATTGTGTCAATGAGTTGGTCATTGGGTCAAGAATTGATCATTTTGACCAAAGTTGATTTTTTGGTCAAAAGTTGACATATTGGGCCAATGGGTTGGTCATTAGGTCAGAAATTGACCATTTTGACCAAAGTTAACTTTTTGTCAAAAGTTTACCTATTGGGTTAATTCGGTGGTCATTTAGTCAAAAATCAACTATTTTGACCAAAATTATTTTGTTGGTCAATAGTTGACCCATTCAGTTAAAGGGGCGGTCATTGGGTTAGAAATTGACCATTTTGACCAAAGTTAACTATTTGCTCATAAGTTGACTTAATGGGTTAATGGGGGTGGTCATTAGGCAAAAATTGACTATTTTAACCAAAATTGACTTTTTGCGTCAAAAGATGACATATTGGGTCAATGGGTTGTTGATTGGGTCAAGGACTGACCACTTTGGCCAAAGTTAATTTTTTGGTCAAAAATTGACCATTTGGGCCAATGGGTTCGTCATTGGGTCAATGATTGACCATTTTGACCAAAGTTAACTTTTTGGTAAGAGATTGACTTATTGGTTCAATAATTGGTAATTAGGTCAAAAATTGAATATTTTGACCAAAATTGAATTTTTGGTAAAAAGTTGACCTATTAGGTCAATGGGTTGGTCATTGGGTCAAGAATTGACCATTTTGACCAAAGTTGAATTTTTTGTCATTGGGTCAAAAGTTGACCATTTTGACCAAAGTTAACTTTTTGGTCAAAAGTTAACCTATTGGGTCAAGAATTGACAATTTTTACCAAAATTGCTTTTTGGTCAAAAGTTGGTATATCGGGTCGTTGGGTCATGGATTGACCATTTTGACCAAAGTTGACTTTTATGTTAAAAGTTGACCTATTGTGTCAATGGGTTTGTCATTGTGTCAAGGATTGACAAATTTGAACAAAAATAACATTTTGGTCAGAGATTGATTTATTTGGTCAATAAAATGGTCATTAAGTCAAAAATTGACTATTTTGACAAAAATTGAATTTTTGGTCAAAAGTTGACCCATTAGGTCAATGCGATGGTCATTTGGTCAGAAATTGTCCATTTTGACCAAAGTTGACTTTTTGGTCAAAAGTTGACATATTGTGTCAATGGGGTGGCCATGAGATCGAAAATTGATTATATTTGTCAAAATTGACTTATTGGTCAAAGTTGAAAAATTTTGTCAATGGGATGGTCATTATCTTAAGGATTGACTATTTTGATTAAATTCACTTTTTGGCCAAAAGTTGACCAATTGGGCCAACGGGTTGGTCATTGCGTCAAGTATTGACAATTTTGACCAAAGTTGACTTTTTGTTCAGAGATTGACTTATTGGGTAATAATTGGTCATGGTGTCAAAAATTGGCTATTTTGGTTAAAAGTTGACCTATAGGGTCTATGGGTTGGTCATTGGGTCAAGGATTCACCATTTTGACAAACGTTGATTTTTTGGCCAAAAGTTGACCTATTGGATGAATGGGTTGGTCATTGAGTCAAGGATTGACGATTTTGATCAAAGTTGACTTTGGTCAGAGATTGAACTATTGGGTCAATACTTGGTCAATATGTCAAAAATTGACTATTTTAACCAAAATTGAATTTTTGGTCAAAAGCTAACCTATTTGGTCAAAGGTTGGTCATTGGGTCAAGGATTGACCATTTCGACCAAAGTTGACTTTTTGCAAAAAATTTGAACTATTGGGTCAATGGGTTGATCATTTGGTCAAGGATTGACCATTTTTACCAAAGTTGACATTTTGGTCAAAAGTTGACCTTTTGGATCAATAGGTTGGTCATTGGGTCTTGGGTTGACCTTTTTGACCAAAGTTGACTTTTCTGTAAGATATTGACTTACTGGATCAAGAGTTGGTCATTAGGTCAAAAATTGACTATTTTGACCAAAATTGACTTTTGATCGAAAGTTAACCAATTAGGTCAATGGGTTGGTCATTGGGTCAAGGATTGACCATTTTAACTAATGTTGACTTTTTGGTCAAAAGTTGACCTATCGGGTCAATGGGTTGGTCATTGGGTTTGAAATTGACTATTTTGACCAAAATTGCTTTTTGGTCAAAGGTTAATTTATTAGGTCATTGGGTAAATGATTGACCTTTTTTATCATAGTTGACTTTTTGGTCAAAAGTTGACTTATTGGGTCAATAGGTTGGTCATTGGGTCAAGGATGAACCATTTTGACCAAAGTTGACTTTTAGGTCAGAGATTGACTTATTTGGTCAATAATTGGCTATTATGTAAAAAATTTAGTATTTTATTCAAAAGTTGACCGATTGGGTCTATGGATTTGTCATTGGGTCAAGGATTGACCATTTTGACCAAAGTTAACTTTTTGATCAAAAGTTGACATATCGGGTTAATGAGTTGGTTTTTGGGTCAGAAATTGACCATTTTAACCAAACTTGATGTTTTAGGCAAAAATTGCCCTATGGGTTAATGGGGTGGTCTTTAGGTCAAAATTGACAATTTTAATCAAAATTAATATTTTGGTCAAAAGTTGACCTATTGGGTCAAGGATTGACCATTTTAACCAAAGTTGTCTTTTTGTTCAAAATTTGACCTTTTCGGACAATGGGTTAGTTATTGGGTCAAAGAATGATCAATTCGACTAAAGTTGACTTTTTGGTCAGAGATTGACTTATTGGGTCAATAATTGGTCATTCGGTCAAAAATTGATTATTTTGACCAAAATTGATTATTTTGACCAAAATTGAATTTTTCATCAAAGTTGACCCATTAGGTCAATTGGGCGTCATTAAGTCAGAAATTGACAATTTTGACCAAAGTTGACTTTTTGTCAAAAGTTAGTCATTTGGGTCAATGGGTTGGTCATTGCATCAAAAATTCACCATTTTTACCGAACATAACTGTTTGTCAAAAGTTGACCTACTAGGTCATTGGGGTGCTCATTCGGTAAAAAAATAACTATTTTGACCAAAATTAACTTTTTTGTCAAAAGTTGACCTATTGGGTCAATGGATTAGCCATTAGGTCAAGGATTGACCATTTTAACCAAATTTGACTTTTTGGTACCTATTGGGTCAATGTATTGGTTATTGGCTCAAGAATTGATCATTTTGAACAAGTTGACTTTTAGGTCATTGGGTGAAAAATTAACTATTTTGACCAAAATTAACTTATTGGTCAAATGTTGAGTTATTGCCTCAATGGGGTGGTCATTAGGTCAAAAATTAAAAATTTTGACCAAAATTGTCATTTTTGTCAAAAGTTGACATATTTGGTCAATTGGTTGGTCATTGTGTCAAAGATTGACTTATTGGGTCAATATTTGGTAATTAGGTTTTGGTCAAAAGTTTACCGATTGGGTCAATGGGTTGGTCATTGGGTCAAGGATAGACCATTTGGACCTATGTTAACTTTTTGGTCAGAGATTGACTTATCTGGTCAATGATTGGTCATGAGGTAAAAAATTGACTATTTTGACCAAAATTAAATTTTTGGTTAAAAGTTGACCCATTGAGTCAATGGGGTGGTCATTATGTCAGAAATGGACCATTTTGACCAAATTTAACTTTTTGGCCAAAAGTTGACCTATGGGGTCAATAAGGTGGTCATTGGGTAAGAAATTGATCATTTTTACCAAAATTGATTTTTTTTTTCCAAAAGTTGACCTTTTGGGTTAATGGGTTAGGCATTGGGTAAGAAATTTACCAATTTTACCAAAATTGACTTTTTTGTTAAAAGTTGACTTTTCGGTAAAAAGTTGACCTATTGGGTCAATGGGTTAATCATTGGGTCAGAAATTGACAATTTTGACTAAAGTTTCTTTTTCGTCAAAAGTTGTCCTATTGGGTCAATGGGTTTGTCATTGGGTCAAGGATTGACCATTATGACCAAATTTGACTTTTTGGTCAGAGAGTGACTTATTGGGTTAATAATTGGTCATTAGGTAAAAAATAACTATTTTGACCCAAATTGACTTTTTATTCAATAGTTGACCTATTGGGTCAATGAGTGGGTATTTGGGACCATTTTAACCGAAGTTAACTTTTTGGTCAAAAGTTGACCTATTAGGTCAATGGTTTGGTTATTGGGTCAGAAATTGACCATTTTGACCAAAGTTGATTTTTTGGTTAAAAGTTGACATATTGGGTCAATGGGTTGGTCATTGAGTCAAGGTTTGACCATTTTCACCAAAGTTTACTTTTTGGTCAAAGATTGCCTTATTGGGTCAATAATTGGTCATTAGGTCAAAAATTGACATTTTAGACCAAAATAGAATTTTTGGTTAAAAGTTGACCCATTGAGTCAATAGGGTGGTCATTGTGTCAAAAATGGACCATTTTGACCAAATTTAACTTTTTGATCAAAAGTTGACTTATTGGATCAATTAGGTGGTCATTGGAGCAAAAAATTGATAATTTTGACCAAAATTGACTTTTTGGTCAAGAGTTGAACTATTTGGTCAATGGGTTGGTCATTAGGACAATGATTGACCATTTTGACCAAATTTGACTTTTTAGTCAAAAGGTGACCTGTTGGGTTAGAAATTGACAATTTAGACCAAAGTTAACTTCTTGATTAAAAGTTGACCTATTGGGTTAATGGAAACGTCAATGGATCAAGGATTGATCATTATGACCAAATTTGACTTTTGGTTAGAGATTGACTTGTTGGGTTAATAATTGGTCTTTAGGTCAAACATTAGCTATTTTTACCAAAAATGACGGTTTGTTCAAAAGTTGACCTATTGGCTCAATGAGTTGGTCACTAGTTCAAGAATTGACCATTTTGACCAAAGTTGACTTTTTGGTCAAAAGTTTACCTATTGGGTCAATGGGTTGGTCATTGGGTCAAGAATAGACCATTTGGACCTATGTTAACTTTTTGGTCAGAGATTGACTTATTTGGTCAATAATTGGACATGAGGTCAAAAATTGACTATTTTGACCAAAATTAAATTTTTGATTAAAAGTTGACCCATTGAGTCAATGGGGTGGTCATTGTGTCAGAAATGGACCATTTTGACCAAATTTAACTTTTTGGCCAAAAGTTGACCTAATGGGTCAATAAGGTGGTTATTGGGTAAGAAATTGATCATTTTTACCAAAATTGATTTTTTTTCAAAAGTTGACATATTGGGTTAATGGGTTAGGCATTGGGTAAGAAATTTACCAATTTTACCAAAATTGACTTTTTTGTTAAAGTTGACTTTTCGGTAAAAAGTTAACCTATTGGGTCAATGGGTTGGTCATTGGGTCAGAAATTGACAATTTTGACTAAAGTTTCTTTTTCGTCAAAAGTTGTCCTATTGGGTCAATGGGTTTGTCATTGGGTCAAGGATTGACCATTATGACCAAATTTGACTTTTTGGTCAGAGAGTGACTTATTGGGTTAATAATTGGACATTAGGTAAAAAATTAACTATTTTGACCCAAATTGACTTTTTATTCAATAGTTGACCTATTGGGTCAATGAGTAGGTATTTGGGACCACTTTAACTGAAGTTAACTTTTTGGTCAAAAGTTGACCTATTAGGTCAGTGGTTTGGTCATTGGGTCAGAAATTGACCATTTTGACCAAAGTTGATCTTTTGGTTAAAAGTTGACATATTGGGTCAATGGGTTGGTCATTGAGTCAAGGTTTGACCATTTTGACCAAAGTTTACTTTTTGGTCAAAGATTGCCTTATTGGGTCAATAATTGGTCATTACGTAAAAAATTGACTTTTTTGACCAAAATAGAATTTTTGGTTAAAAGTTGACCCATTGAGTCAATAGGGTGGTCATTGTGTCAAAAATGGACCATTTTGACCAAATTTAAATTTTTGATCAAAAGTTGACTTATTGGATCAATTAGGTGGTCATTGGGCCAAAAAATTGACAATTTTGACCAAAATTGACTTTTTGGTCAAAAGTTGAACTATTGGGTCAATAGGTTGGTCATTAGGACAATGATTGACCATTTTGACCAAATTTGACTTTTTAGTCAAAAGGTGACCTATTGGGTTACAAATTGACAATTTAGACCAAAGTTAACTTTTTGGTTAAAGGTTGATATATTGGGTTAATGGGTTTGTCAATGGATCAAGGATTGATCATTATGACCAAATTTGACTTTTGGTTAGAGATTGACTTATTGGGTTAATAATTGGTCTTTAGGTCAAAAATTAGCTATTTTGACCAAAAATGGCGTTTTGTTCAAAAGTTGACCTATTGGCTCAATGAGTTGGTCACTAGGTCAAGAATTGACCATTTTGACCAAAGTTGACTTTTTGGTCAAAAGTTGACCTCTTGGGTCAATATTTTGGTCGTTGGGTAAAAATTGACCATTTTAACAAAACTTAACTTTTTGGTTAAAAGTTGACCTATTGGGTCAATGGGTTGGTCATTAGGTCAAGGATTGACCATTTTGACCAAAGTTTGCTTTTTGGTCAGAGATAGACTTATCGGGTCAATAATTAGTCGTTAGGTCAAAAATTGACTATTTTGACCAAAATTGAATTTTTGGTCAAAAGTTGACCCATTAGCTTAAAAGGGTGGTCATTAGGTCAGAAATTGACCATTTTAAACAAAGTTGACTTTCAGTCAAAACTTAACTTATTGGCTCAATGGGTGGTTATTAGGCCAAAAATTTATTATTTTGAAAAATTGACTTTTTGGTCAAAAGTTGACATATTGGGTCAATGGGTTGGTCATTGGGTCAATGATTGACCATTTTGACCAAAGTTGATTTTTTGGTCAAAAGTTGACCAATTGGGTCAATGGGTTGGTCATTAGGTCAAGGATTGACCATTTTGCCAAAGTTGACTTTTTGATAAGAGATTGACTTATTGGGTCAATAATTGGTCATTAGGTAAAAAAATTGACTCTTTTGACCAAAGTTGAATTTTTGGTCAAAAGTTAACCCATTAGGTCAAAAGGGTGGTCATTGGGTCAGAAATTGACAATTTTGACCAAAGTTGACTTTTTCGTCAAAAGTTGACCTATTTGGTCAATGTGGTGGTCATAAGGTCAAAAATTGACTACATTGACCAAAATTAACTTTTTAGTCAAAAGTTGACCTAATATGTTAATTGGTTGGTCACTCTGTCAAGGATTGACTATATTGACTAAAGTTCACTTTTTGGTCAAAAGTTGACCAACTGAGTTAATGGTTGGTCGTTGGGTCAAGGATTGACCATTTTGACCAAAGTTGACTTTTTAGTCAGAGATTGACTTATTGTGTCAATAATTCGTCATTATGTCAAAAATTGACTATTTTGGTCTAAAGTTGACCTATTAGGTCTATGGGTTGGCATTGGATCAAGGATTGACCATTTTGGCCAAAGTTGAATTTTTGGTGATAAGTTGACCAAATGGATATTTGGGTTTGTCATTGAGTAAAGGATTGACTATTTTTTCAAAAGCTTAGTTTTTTGTCAGAGATTGACTTATTGGGGCAATATTTGGTTAGTAGGTTGACCTATTGGGTCAATGGGTTGGTTATTGGGTCAGAAATTGACAATTTTCACCAATGATAACATATTGGGTCAATAGGTTGGTCATTGGGTCAAGAATTGACCATTTTTACCAAAGTTAAATTTTTAGTCAAAGGTTAACATATAGGGTCAATGAGTTGGTCATTGGGTCAGAAATTGATCATTTTGACCAAAGTTAACTTTTTGGTCAAAAGCTTACCTACTAGGTCAATTGGGTAGTCATTAGGTAAAAAATTGACTACTTTCACTAAAATTGGTTTTTGGTCAAAAGTTAACTATTGGATCATAGGGTCACGGATTGACCATTTTGACCAAAGTTGACTTTTTTGTCAAAAGTTGACCTATTGAGTCAATGGGTTGGTCATTGGGTCAATGATTGACCATTTTGACCAAAGTTGACTTTTTGGTCATAGATTGACTTATTTGGTCAATAAATGGTCATTAGGTCAAAAATTGACTATTTTGACTAAAATTATTTTTTTGGTCAAAAGTCGATCTTTTGGGTCAATGGGTTGTTCATTGGGTCGGAAATTAACCATTTTGACTAAAGTTGATTTTTTGGTCAGAAGTTCATGTATTGGGTCAATGGGGTGGTCATTAGAACAAAAATTGACTATATTGACCAAAATTGACATTTTGGTCAAAAGTTGACCTATTGTGTTAATGGGTTTGTCATTGTCTCAAGGATTGACTTTTTTGACCAAAGTTCACTTTCTGGTCAAAAGTTGACCTATTGGGTGAAACGGTTGGTTATTGGTTCAAGGATTGACCATTTTGACCAAAGTTCACTTTGTGGTCAGAGATTGACTTATTGGGTCAATAATTCATCATTATGTCAAAAATTAATTATTTTAGTCAAAAGTTGATCTATTGGGTCTAGGGTTGGTCATTAGGTTAAGGATTGACCATTTTGACCAAAGTTGATTTTTTGGTCAAATGTTGACCTATTGGGTCAATGGGTTGGTCATTAGGTCAGAAATTGACCTTTTTAACTAAACATGACTTTTTGGTCAAAAGTTGACCTATTGGGTTAATGGAATAGTCATTATGTAAAAAATTGTCAATTTTGACCAAAATTAACTATTTGGTCAAAAGTTGACCTACTGGGTCAATGGGTTGGTCATTGAGTCAAGGATTGACCATTTTGACAAAAGTTGACTTTTTTGTCAAAAGTTGACTTATTGGGTTTGGGTCAAAGATTGACCATTTGGACCAAAGTTGACTTTTTGGTCAGAATTGGCCTATTTGTTTAATGAGTTGGTTATTGGGTCAAGGATTGACCCTTTTGACCGAAGTTGACTTTTTTGTCAAAGGGTCAAAAATTAACCAAGTTGACAAGGCTGTTGTTTTTGTCTAAAGTTCATCTATTTGATCAATGGGGTGGTCATTAGGTAAAAAATTGACTATTTTTACCAAAATTGACTTTTTTGTGAAAGTTGACCTATTAAGTCATGGGTTGGTCATTAGGCCATGATTATCCATTATGACCAAAGTTATTTTTTTAGTCAAAACCTATTAGGTCATTGGGTTGGTTGCAGGGTCAGAACTTGAACATTTTAACTAAAGTTGACATTTTGGTCAAAAAGTGACTTATTGGGTCAATGGGGTGGTTGTTAGGTTAAAAATTGACTAATTTGACCGAAATTCACTTTTTGGTCAAAAGTTAACCCATTGGGTCAATGGGTATGGGTATTGCATTGTCTCAAGGATTGACTTTTTTGACTAAAATTCACATTTTGGTTAAAAGTTGACCCATTGGGTCAATGGGGTGGTTATTAGTTTAAAAATTGATAATTTTGACCAAAATTAACATTGTGGTCAAAATTTTAACCTATTGGGTCAATGGGTTAGTTATTTGGTCAAGGATCGACAATTTTGCCCAAAGTTGACTTTTTGGTAAAAAGTTGACCTATTGGGTCATTGGGTAGGTCTTTAGGTTAAGGATTGACCATTTTGACTAAAGTTAACTTTTTGGTCATAAGCAGACCTATTGGGTTAATTGGTTGGTCTTGGGTCAAGGATTGTCCAATTTGACCAAAATTGACTTTTTGGTCATTTTTGATCAAATGGGTCAATGGTTTGGTCATTAGGTCAATGTTTGACCATTTTGACCAATGTTGACTTTTTCTTCAAAAGTTGAGCTATTGGATCAATGGGTTGGTCATTGGGCCAGAAATTATCCAATTTAACAAAAGTTGTCTTTTAGTCAAAACTTGATTTATTGGGTTAATGGGGTGGTCATTAGGTCAAAAATTGTCTATATTAACCAAAATAGACTTTTTGGTGAAAAGTTGACCTCTTGTGTTAATGGGATGGTCAATGTGTTAAGGATTGACTATTTTGACTAAAGTTCACCTTTTGGGTCAATGGTTTGGTCATTGAGTCAAGGATTGAACATTTTAACCAAAGTTGACTTTTTGGTCAAAGTTTGACTTATTGGGTTAATAATTAGTCATTATGTCAAAAATTGACTATTTTTATTAAAAGTTGACCTATTGTGTCTATGAGTTTGTCTTTTAGTCAAAGATGTACCATTTTGATCAAAGTTTACTTTTTTATCAAAAGTTGACATGTTAGTTTAATGGGTTGGTCATTGGGTTAGAAATTAACCATTTTAACTAAACTTGATCTTTTGGTCAAAAGTTGTTCTATTGAGTTAATGGGTGGTCATTAGGTCAAAAATTGTCAATTTTGATCAAAATTAACTTTATGGTCAAAAGTTGATCTATTGGAACAATGGCTTGGTCATTGGGTCAATGATTGACCATTTTGACCAAAGTTTACTTTTTGGTCAAAAGTTTACCTATTGAGTCAATGAGTTAGTCATTAGGTCAAAGATTGACCATTTCGAAGTTAACTTTTTGGTCAGAGATTGACTTTTGGGTAAATAATTGGTCATTCAGTCAAAAATTGAATATTTTGAGCAAAATTGAATTTTTCGTCAAAAGTTGACCCATTGGGTCAATTGGGTGGTCATTAAGTCAGAAATTAACAATATTGACCAAAGTTGACTTTTTGTCAAAAGTTAACTTATTGGGCCAATTGGTTCATCTTTGAATCAGAAATTCGCCATTTTGACCAAACTTAACTTTTTTGTCAAAAGTTAACCTATTGGATCAATGGGGTGGTCATTAGGTAAATGATTGACTATTTTGACCAAAATTGACTTTATGGTCAAAAGTTGACCTTTTGGGTCAATGGGTTGGTTATTAGGTTAAGGATTGACCATTTTGACCAAATTTGAGTTTTTGGTTAAAAATTGACCTATTCTGTCAATCTGTTGGTTATTGGGTCAAGAATTGACCATTTTGACCGAAGTTGACTTTTGGTTATTGTGTGACAAATTAACTGTTTTGACCAAAGTGGACTTTTTTGTCAAAAGTTGACCTATTAGGTGAATGAGGTGGTCATTAGGTAAAAAATTGACTATTTTGACCAATATTATCTTTTTGGTCAAAAGTTGAACTATTTGGTTAATGGGTTTGTCATTGTATCAATGATTGACCATTTGAGCAAAGTTAACTTTTTGGTCATAGATTGACGTATAGGGTCAATAATTGGTGATTAGCTCAAAAATTAACTATTTTGACCAAAATTGGTTTTTTGGTTAAAAATTAACATATTGGGTCAATGAATTAGTCATTAGGTTAAGGATTGACTATTTGACCAAAGTTGACTTTGTGGTCTGAGATTGATTTATTTGGTAAAAAATTGGTCATTAGGTCAAAAATTAACTATTTTGACCAAAACTGAATTTTTGGTCAAAAGTTGACCTATTGGGTCAATGGTGTGGTCATTGTGTCAGAAATTGACAATTTTGACCAAAATTGACTTTTTGGTCAAAAGTTGACCTATTGGGTCAATTGGTTGGTCATTAAGTCAAGGATTGACTATATTGACCAAATTTGACTTTTTAGTCAAAAGTTAACCTATTGGTCAATGGATTGGTCATTGGGTCAGAAATTGACCATTTTAACAAAAGTTAACTTTTTGGTCAATAGTTGACCTATTGGGTTAATTGGTAGGTCGTCAGGTCAAAAATTGACTATTTTGACCAAAATTATTTTTTTTTTCAAAATTCGATCATTTGGGTCAGAGGGTTAGCCATTGGGTCAAGCATTTACCATTTTGTCCAAAGTTAACTTTTTGGTTAAAAGTTAACTTATTGGGTCAATGGAATTGTGATTGGGTCAAGGATTGACAATTATGAGCAAATTTGTCTTTTTGGTCCGAGATTAACTTATTGGGTCAATAATTGTTCATTAGGTCAAAAACTGACTATTTAGACCAAAATTGACTTAATGTTAAAAAGTTGACATATTAGGTAAATTAGTTGGTCATTGGGTCAAGAATTAACCATTTTGACCAAAGTTAGCTGTTTGGTTAAAAGTTGACCTATTGGGTCAATGGGTTAGTCATTGGGTCAAAAAATGACCATTTTGACCAAAGTTAACTTTTTTTGTCAAAAGTTGACCTATATGTTCAATTGGTGGTCATTAGGATTGACCATTTTGACCAAAGTTTACTTTTTGGTTATAGATTGACTTAATGTGTCAATAATTGGTCTTTAGGTAAAAAATTGACTATTTTGACCAAAATTATTTTTTTGGTCAAAAGTTCACCCATTGGGTTAACGGAGTGGTTATTGGGTTAGAAATTGACCATTTGGTCAATGGGCTAGTCATTAGTTCAAAAATTGACTATTTTGACCAAAACTGACTTTTTGGTAAAACGTTGACATTATGGGTCAATGGGTTGGTCATTGGGTCTAGGATTGTCCATTTTGACCAAAGCTGATTTTTTGGTCAAAAAATGACCAATTGGGTCAGTAGGTCGGTCATTAGGAGTAGGATTGACCATTTTGACAAAAGTTGACTTTTTGGTCAAAAGTTGACATATTGGGTCAATGAGTTGTTCATTGGGTCAGAAATTGACCATTTTGACCAAAGTTAACTTTTTGGTCAAAAGTTGACCTAATGAGTCAATTTAGAGGTCATTAAGTCACAAAATGACTATTTTGACCAAAATTGCGTTTTTTTTCAAAAGTTGACATATTGGGTCTTTGGGTAATGGATTGACAATTTTGACCAAAGTTGACTTTTCGGTCAAAAGTTGACCTATTGGGTCAATCAGTTGGATCATTGGGTCAAGGATTGACCATTTTGACCGAAGTTAACTATTTGGTCAGAGAATGACTTATTGGGTCAACAAGTGGTCATTAGGTCAAAAATTGACTATCCTGACCAAAACTAAATTTTTTGTTAAAAGTTGACAAATAAGTCAATGGGGTGCTCATAGGGTCAGAATTTGACCAGTTTGACCAAAGCTGACTTTTTGGTCAAAAGTTGACCTATTAGGTCAATGGGGTGGTCATTAGGTGAAAAATAGACTATATTGGCCAAAATTGACTTTTTCGTCAAAAGTTGACCTATTGTGTCAATGGTTTGGTCATTGTATCAAGGATTGACAATTTTGACTAAAGTTCACTTTTGGTCAAAAAGTTGACAAATTGGGTCAATGGGTTGGTCATTGGGTCAAAGATTGACCATTTTGACCAAAGTTGACTTTTTTGTCAAAAGTTGACTTATTTGATCAATGGGATGATCATTGGGTCAAGGATTGACCATTTTGACCAAAGTTGACATTTTGGTCAAAAGTTGACCTTTTGGATCAATGGGATGGTCATTGGGTCAAGGATCGACCATTTTGACCAAAGTTGACTTTTTGTTCAAAAATTGACCTATTGGGTCAATGGATTGGTCATTGGGTCAGAAATTGACCATTTTAACCAATCAAGACTTTTTGGTCAAAAGTTGACCTACTGGGTTAATGGAATGGTCACTGGTAAAATATTGACAATTTTGACACAAATTAACTTTTTAGTCAAAAGTTGACCTATTGGGTCAATGGGTTAGTCATTGGGTCAAGGATTGATCATTTTGACCAAAGTTAACTTTTTAGTTAAAAGTTGACCTATTGGCTCCAAGTGCAGGTCATTTGGTCAAGGATTGACCATTTTGACTAAAGTTGACTTTTTGGTCAAAAGTAGATCTATTAGGTCAATTGGAGGGTCATTGGGTTGAGGATTGACCAAAGTTGACTTTTTGGTCAAAAGTTGACCTATTGGGGTAATGGGTAGTTCATTCGGTCAAGGATTAACCATTTTGACCAAAGTTGACTTTTTGGTCAAAAGTTGACCTATTGGTCAATGAGTTAGTCATTGGGTAAGGAATTGACCATTTTGACCAAAGTTGTCTTTTTGGTCAAAAGTTGACATATTGGGTAATTTTGGTGGTCATTAGATCAGAATTTGACAATTTTGACCAAAATTGCTTTTTGGTCAAAGGTGGTCATTGGGTCAATTATTGACCATTCTTACCATAGTTGACTTTTTTGTCAAAAGTTGACCTATTGGGTCAATAGGTTGGTCATTTGGTCAAGGATTGACCATTTTGACCAAAGTAAACTTTTTCGTCAGAGATTGAATTATCGGGTCAATAATTGGTCATTAGGTCAAAATTTAACAATTTTGACCAAAATTGAATTTTTGGTCAAAAGTTGACCAATTAGGTCATTGGGGTGGTCATTAGGTCAGAATTTGACCATTTTGAGAAAAGTTGACTTTTTCTTCAAAAGTTGACATATTGGGTCAATGGAGTGGTCATTAGGTCAAAAATAGACTATATTGACCAAAAATTGACCTTTTTGTCAAAAGTTGACCTATTGTGTCAATGGGTTGGTCATATTATCAAAGATTAACTACTTTGACTAAAATTCACTTTTTTGTCAAAAGTTAAACTATTGGGTTAATGGGTTGGACATTGGGTCAAGGATTGACCATTTTGACCAAAGTTGATTTTTTGGTCAAAAGTTGACCAATTGGGTCAATGGGTTGGCGATTAGGTCAAGGATTGACCATGTTTACCAAAGTTGACTTTTTCGTCAGAGATTGATTAATTAGATCATTAATTGGTCATTAGGTCGAAAATTGACTATTTTGACCAAAATTGACTTTTCGGTCAAAATGTTGAGCTATTGGGTAAATGGGTTGGTCATTGGGTCAAGAATTGATCATTTTAACCAAAGTTGATTTTTTTGTCAAAAGTTGACATATTGGGTCAATGGGTTGGTCATTGGATCAGAAATTGACCATTTTGACCAAAGTTAACTTTTTGTTAAAAGATGACCTATTAGGTTAATTGGGTGGTCATTTTGTCAAAAATCGACTATTTTGACCAAAATTATTTTTTTGGTCAATAGTTGACCCATTCGGTTAAAGGTGTGGTCATTGGGTTAAAAATTGACCTTTTTGAGCAAAGTTAACTTTTTGGTAAAAAGTTGACTTATTGGGTTAATGGGGGTGGTCATTAGGTTAAAAATTGACTATTTTGACCAAAATTTACTTTTGTCAAAAGTTGAAATATTGGGTCAATGAGGTTGTGATTGGGTTAAGAATTGACAATTTTGACTAAAGTTTATTTTTTGGTGAAAAGTTGACCAATTGGGTCATTGGGTTAGTCATTGGGTCAATGATTCACCATTTTGACCAAAGTTAACTTTTTGGTAAGAGATGGACCTATTGGGTCAATAATTGGTAATTAGGTCATTAGGTCATTAGTTGACAACTTTGACCAAAGTTGACTTTTAGGTCAGAGATTGACTTATTGGGTCAATAGGTTGGTAATTTGGTCAAGGATTGACCATTTTTACCAAAGTTAACTTTTTGGTCAAAAGTTGACCTTTTGGAACAATAGGTTGGTCATTGGATCTTGGATTGACCATTTTGACCAAAGTTGGCTTTTTTGTAAGATAATGACTTACTGGATCAAGAGTTGGTCATTAGGTCAAAAATTGACTATTTTGACCTAAATTGACTTTTTGGTCAAAAGTTGACCTATTGGGTCAATGGGTTGGTCACTTGGTCAAGGATTTACCATTTTGACTAATGTTGTCTTTTTGGTCAAAAGTTGACCTATCGGGTTAATGGGTCAGTCATTTGGTCAGAAATTGACTATTTTGACCAAAATTGCTTTTTGGTCAAAGGTTAATATATTAGGTCATTGGGTAAAAGATTCACCTTTTTTACCATAGTTGACTTTTTGGTCAAAAGTTCACATATTGGGTTAATAAGTTTGTCATTGGGTCAAGGATGAACCATTTTGACCAAAGTTGACTTTTTGGTCAGAGATTGACTTATTTGGTCAATAATTGGTCATTATGTCAAAAATTTATTATTTTGGTCAAAAGTTGACTCATTGGATTTATGGGTTTGTCATTCGGTCATGGATTGACCATTTTGACCAAAGTTAACTTTTTGGTCAAAAGTTGACCTATCGAGTTAATGGGTTGGTCATTAGGTCAGAAATTGACCATTTTAACCAAACTTGAAGTTTTAGTCAAAAGTTGTCCTATTGGGTTAATGGGGTGGTCATTAGGTTAAAATTGACAATTTTGATCAAAATTAACCTTTTGGTCAAAAATTGACCTGTTGGGTCAATGAATTAGTCATTGGGTCAAGGATTGACCATTTTGACCAAAGTTGTCTTTTTGTACAAAACTTGACCTTTTCAGTCAATGGGTTAGTCATTGGGTCAGAGATTGATCATTTCGACCAAAATTGACTTTTTGGTCAGAGATTGACTTATTGGGTCAACAATTGGTCAATCGGTCAAAAATTGATTATTTTGACCAAAATTGAATTTTTCATCAAATGTTGACCCATTGGGTCAATAGGGGTCATTAAGTCAGAAATTGAAAATTTTGACCAAAGTTGACTTTTTGTCAAAACTTAACCTTTTGGGTCAATGGGTTGGTCATTGCATCAGAAATTCACCATTTTTACCAAACTCAACTTTTTGTCAAAAGTTCACCTACTAGGTCAATGGGGTGCTCTTTAGGTAAAAAAATTGGGTATTTTGACTAAAATTGACTTTTTTGTCAAAAGTTGACTTATTGAGTCAATGGGTTAGTCAACAAGTCAAGGATTAACCATTTTGACCAAATTTGACTTTTTGGTCAAAGTTGACCTATTGGGTCAATGTGTTGATTATTGGGTTAAGAATTGACCATTTTTAACAAAGTTGACTTTTTGTCCATTAGGTGAGAAATTAACTATTTTGACCAAAGTTGACTTTTTGGTCAAAAGTTGACCTATTGCGTCAATGGGGTGGTCATTAGGTCAAAAATTGAATATTTTGACCAAAATTGTCTTTTTAGTCAAAAGTTGGACTATTTGGTCAATTAGTTGGTCATTGAGTAAAAAATTGACCATTTTAACCAAAGTTGACTTTTTGGTCAGAGATTGACTTGTTGGGTCAATAATTGTTAATTAGGTTTTGGTCAAAAGTTGACCTATTAGGTCAATGGGTTGGTCATTGGGTCAAGGATAGACCATTTTGACCTATGTTAACTTTTTGGTCAGAGATAAACTTATTTAGTCAATAATCGGTCATGAGGTCAAAAATTGACTATTCTGATCAAAATTGATTTTTTGGTCAAAAGTTGACCCATTGAGTCAATGAGGTGGTCATTGTGTAGAAAAAGGACCATTTTGACTAAATTGACTTTTTGGCCAAAAGTTGACCTATTGGGCATTGGGAAGAAATTGATCATTTTTACCGAAACTGACTTTTTGGCCAAAGCTTGACCTATTGAGTCAATGGGTTGGGCATTGGATAAGAAAATTACCAATTTTACCAAAATTCACTTTTTTGTCAAAAGTTGACCTATTGGGTCAATGGGGGGGTCATTAGGTAAAAAATTGACTATTTTGACCAAAATTGACTTTCTGGTCAAAAGTTGAAGTATTGGGTCAATTGATTGGTCTTTAGGTCAAGGATTGACTATTTTTAGCAAAGTTGACTTTTTGGTTAAAAGTTGACCTTTTGGTTTAATGAATTGGTTATTGTGTCAAGGATTGATCCGTTTAACAAAAATTAACTTTTTGGTCATTAGGTCAGAAATTAACCATGTCGACCAAAGCTAATGTTTTTGTCAAAATTTCATTAATTTGGTCAATGGGGTGGTCATTAGGTCAAAAATTGACTATTTTGACCAAAATTGACTTTTTGGTCAAAAGTTGACCTATTTAGTCAATGGGTTGGTCATTAGGTCAAAGATTAACCATTTTGACCAAAGTTGTCTTTTTGGTCAAGCGTTAACCTATTGGGTCAATGGATTGGTTATTTGGTCACAACTTGACTATTTTAACTAAAGTTGACTTTTTGGTCAAAAATTGACCTATTGGGTCACTAGGTCAAGGATTGACCATTTTGACCAAAGTTGACTTTTTAATCAAAAGTTGACATATTGGGTCAACGGGGTGGTTGTTTGGTTATACATTGACTATTTTGACCAAAATTTACTTTTTTGTCTAAAGTTAACCAATTGGGTAAATGGGTATGTCATTGTGTCAAGGATTGATCATTTTGACCAAAATTCACATTTTGGTCAAAAATTAACCCTTTGGCTCAATGGGTGGTCATTAAGTCGAAAATTGACTATTTTGACCAAAATTGACTTTTTGGTCAAAAGTTGATCTATTGGGTTAATAGGTTGGTTATTTGGTCAAATATTGACCGTTTTCAGCAAAGTTGACTTTTTGGTAAGAAGTTGACTTATTGGATCAATGCGTAGTTCTTTGGGTTAAGGATTGACCATTTTGTCTAAAGTTGTCTTTTTGTCCAAAGTTGACCTATTAAGTCAATTGGTTGGTCATTGGGTCGAGGATTAACCATTTTGGTCAAAGTTGTCCTTTTGGGTTAAAAGTTGACCTATTGGGTCACTGAGTTGGTCATTGGGTCAAGGATTGACCATTTTGACCAAAGTTGACTTTTTTGTTAAAAGTTGACCTATTGGATCAATGGGTTGGTCATTTGGTCAGAAATTTTCCATTTTTACCAAAGTTGAATTTTGGTCAAAAGTTGACTAATTGGGTCGATGGGGTGGTCATTTGTTCAAAAATTGACTATATTCACCAAAATTGACATTTTGGTCAAAAGTTAACCTATTGTGTCAATGAGTTGGTCATTATGTCAATGATTGACTATTTTGACTAAAGTTAACCTGT
The DNA here is from genome assembly GCA_022702705.1 of Papilionanthe hookeriana x Papilionanthe teres. Lineage (NCBI taxonomy): Eukaryota > Viridiplantae > Streptophyta > Magnoliopsida > Asparagales > Orchidaceae > Papilionanthe > Papilionanthe hookeriana x Papilionanthe teres. Next base: position 72,162,913 of record CM040433.1, read on the forward strand.
TGTGTCAAAAGTTAACCTGTTGGATCAATGGGTTGGCCTTTGGATCAAGGATTGACCATTTTGACCAAACTTGACTTTTTTGTCAAAAGTTGACCTATTGGGTCAATGGGGTGGTCATTTGGTAAAAATTAACTATTTTGACCAAAATTGACTTTTTAGTCAAAAGTTGACCTATTGGGTCAGTGGGTTGGTCATCGGGTCAAGGATTGACCATTTTGACCAAAGTTGACTTTTTGGTTAAAAGATGACCTATGGGTTTAATGAGTTGGTTATTGGGTCAAGGACTGCCCTTTTGACTAAAGTTGACTTTTTAGTCATTGGGTCAGAAATTAACCTTGTTGACCAAAGCTCACTTTTTTGTTAAAAGTTCTTCTATTTAGTTAATAGGGTAGTCATTAGGTCAAAAATTGACTATTTTGACCAAAATTGACTTTTTGGTCAAAAGTTGACCTATTTTGTCAATGTGTTGGTCATTTTGTCAAGGATTAACCATTTTGATCAAAGTTGTCTTTTTGGTCAAAAGTTGACCTAATAGGTCAATGGGTTGGTTATTGGGTCAAACTTGAACATTTTAACAATAGTTGACTTTTTGGTCAAAAGTTGACCTCTTAGGTCAATGTGGAAGTTGTTAGGTTAAAAATTGACTATTTTGACCAGAATTTACTTTTTTCTCAAAAGTTGACTAATTGGGTTGACCAATTGGGTTGACCAATTGGGTCAATAAGTTTGTCATTGTGTGAAGGATTGACCATTTTGACAAAAATTTAAATTTTTGTCAAAAGTTGACCCATTGGGTCAATGGGGTGGTCATTAGGTCAAGGATTGACCATTTTGACCAAAGTTGGCTTCATGGTTAAAATTTGACTTGTTGGGTTGGTCATTGGGTCAAGGATTGACCATTTTGACTAAAGTTAACTTTTTGGTCAGAGATTAACTTATTGGGTCAATAATTGGTCATTAGGTCAAAAATTGAATATTTTGACCAAAATTGAATTTTTGGTCAAAAAGTTGACGCATTGAGTTAATGGGGTGGTCGTTGTGTCAGAAATGGACCATTTTGACCAAATTTAACTTTTTGGTCATAAGCTAACCTATTGGGTTAATGAGGAGGTCATTAGCTCAAAAACTGACAATTCTGACCAAAATTGACTTTTTGGTCAAAAATTGACCTATTGGGTCAATGGGTTGGTCATTAAGTCAATGATTGACCATTTTGAACAAATTTAACTTTTTGGTCAAAAGTTGATCTATTGGGTCAATGGGTTGGTCATTGGGTAAGAAATTGACTATTTTGACCAAAGTTAATTTAGTCAAAAGTTGATCGATTGGGTCAATTGGGTGGTCATTAAGTCAAAAATTGACTATTTTGAGCAAAATTGTTTTTTTGGTCGAAAGTCGATCTATTGGATCAGTGGGTTGGTTATTGGGTCAAGGATTTACCATTTTGACGAAAGTTGATTTTTTGGTCAAAAATTGACCTAATGGGTCAATGGGTTTGTCATTGGGTCAAGCATTGACCATTATGACCAAATTTGACTTTTTAGTCAGAGATTGACTTATTGGGTCAATAATTGGTCATTTAGTCAAAAATTGACTATTTTGACCAAAATTGAATTTTTTTGTCAAAAGTTGACCCCTTGAGTTAACGGGTGGTCATTTGGTCAAAATTTGACCTATGGGGTCAACGGGTTGGTCATTAGGTCAAAAATTGACCATTTTGTCCAAAGTTAACTTTTTGGTCAAAAGATGAACTATTGGGTCAATTAGGTGGTCATTAGGTCAAAAATTAACTATTTTAAAGAAAATTGTTTTTTGGTCAAAAGTTAACATATTGGGTCATTGGGTTACGGATTGACCATTTTGACCAAAGTTGACTTTTTGGTCAAATGTTCACCTATTAGGTCAATGGGTTGGTCATTGGGTCAAGGATTGACCTTTTTTATCAAAGTTGACTTTTTGGTCAGAGATTGACTTAATTGGTCAATAGTTGGTCATTAAGTCAAAAATTGACTATTTTGACCAAAGCTGAATTTTTGTCAAAGTTGACCCTTTCGGTCAAAGGGGTGGTCATTGGGTTAGAAATTGACGTTTTGGTCATTGTGACGTTTTGGTCATTGTGTCTAGGATTTACTATTTTGACAAAAGTTCACTTTTTGGTTAAAAGGTGACATATAGGGTCAATGGATTGGTCATTGATTCAAGGATTGACCATTTTTACCAAAGTTGATTTTCTGGTCACAAGTTGACCAGTTGGGTCAATGGGTTGGTCATTGAGTCAAGGATTGACCATTTTGACAAAAGTTGACTTTTTAGTCAAAGATTGACTTATTGGGTCAATAATTGGTCAGTACGTAAAAAATTGACTTTTTGACCAAAGTTGAATTTTTGGTCAAAAGTTGCCCTATTGGGTTTGGTCATTGGGCCAAAGATTGACCATTTTGAACAAAGTTGACTTTTTGGTTATTGAGTCAAAAATTAACCATGTTAACTAAGCTGACTTTTTTGTCAAAAGTTCATCTATTTGGTCAACGGGGTGTGCATTAGGTCAAAAATTGACTATTTTGACCAAAATTGACTTTTTGATCAAAAGTTGGCCAATTTAGTCATTGGGTTGGTGATTAGGTCATGGATTGTCCATTTTAACCAAAGTTGTCTTTTTAGTCAAAACTTGACATATTGGGTCGATATGAGCCTGAGTTATTAGGTAGAACTTGACCATTTTAACTAAAGTTGACTTTTTGTTCAAAGGTTGACTTATTGGGACAACGGGGTTGTTTTTAGGTTAAAAATTAACTATTTTGACCAAAATTTACTTTTTTTTCGAAAGTTGACCTATTGGGTCAACGAGTATGGGTATTTCATTGTGTTAAGGATTGACCATTTTGACCAAAAATCACCTTTTGGTCAAAAGATGACCTAATGGGTAAATGGGGTGGTCATTAGGTTAAAATTTGACTATTTTGACCAAAATTAACCATTTCGTGAAAGGGTAACCTATTGGGTCAATGGGTTACCTATTTGGTCAACGATTGACAATTTTGACCAAAGTTGGCTTTTTGGAAAAAGTTTGACCTGTTGGGTCATTGGGTGGGTCATTGGGTCAAGGATTCATCATTTTAACTAAAGTTTACTTTTTGGTCAAAAGTTGAACTATTGGGTCAATTGGTTAGTCATTGGGTCGAGGATTAACCATTTTGACCAAAGTTGACTTTTTGGTCAAAAGCTGACCTATTGGGCAATGTGTTGGTCATTGGGTCAAGGTTTGACTATTTTGACCAAAGTTGACTTTTCGGTCAAAAGTTGACCAATTCGATCAATAGGTTGTTCATTTGGTCAGAAATTATCCATTTTAACAAAAGTTAACTTTCGGTCAAAAAGTGAACTATTGGGTCAACGAGGTGGTCATTAGGTCAAAAATTGACTATATTAACCAAAATTGACTTTTTGGTCAAGAGTTGACCTCTTGTTTCAATGGGTTGGTTATTGTGTTAAGGATTAACTATTTTGACTAAAGTTCACTTTTTGGTCAAAAGTTGACCTATTAGGTCAATGGTTTGGTCATTGGGTCATGGATTGACCATTTTGACCAAAGTTGACTTTTTGGTCAGAGATTGACTTATTGGGTCAATAATTGGTCATTATGTCAAAAATTGACTATTTTGGTAAAAAGTTGACATATTGGTTCTATGGGATTGTCATTGGGTCAAAGATTTACAATTTTGACCAAAGTTGACTTCTTGGTCAAAAGTTGACCTATCGGTTTAATGGGTTGGTCATTGGGTCAGAAATTGACCATTTTAACCAAACTTGATGTTTTGGTCAAAAGTTGTCCTATTGGGTTAATGAGTGGTCATTAGGTTAAAATTTAAAAATTTTGATCAAAATTAACTTTTTGGTTAAAGGTTGACCTATTGGGTCAATGATTGACCATTTTGACCAAAGTTGACTTTTTGGTGAAAAGTTGATCTATTGGGTCATTAGGTTCTTCATTGGGTCAGAAATTAACCATTTTGACCAAAGTTAACCTTTTTGGCCAAAAGTTGACCTATATGGTCAATCGGGTGGTCATTAGATCAAAAATTGACTATTTTGACCAAATATGTTTTTTTGGTCAAAAGTTGACCCATTGGGTTAACGAGGTGGTCATTGGGTTAGAAATTGACCAATTTGACTAAAGTTGACTTATTGGGTCAATGGAGTGGTCATTAGGTCAAAAATTGACTATTGTGACCCAAATTGACTTTTTGGTCAAAAGTTGAAATATTGCGTTAAAGAGTTGGTTATTGGGTCAAAGATTGAACATTTTTAACTAAGTTGATTTTTAGGTGAAAAGTTGACCTGTTGTGTCAATGGGTTGTTCATTAGGTCAAGGATTAACCTTTTTGACCAAATTTAACATTTTGGTAAATGGTTGACTAATTGAGTCAACAATTGGTCATTTGTTTAAAATTTGACTATTTTGATCAAAATTGACTTTTTGGTCAAAAGTTGACCTATTGGGTCAATGGGTTGGTCATTGGGTCAAGAATTGACCACTTTGACCAAAGTTAACTTTTTGGTCAAAAGCTGACCTCTTAGGCCAATTGGGTGGTCACTAGGTAAAAAATTGACTATTTTGACAAAAATTGCATTTTAGTCAAAAGTTGACATATTGGGTCCTTGGGTTACAAATTGATCATTTTGACGAAAGTTGGCATTTTTGTCAAAAGTTGACCTATTAGGTCAATAGGTTGGTCATTGGGTCAAGGATTGACCATTTTGACCAAAGTTGACTTTTTGGTCAGAGATTTACTTATTTGGTCAATAATTGGTTATTAGGTGAAAATTGACTATTTTAACCAAAATTAAATTTTTGTACAAAAGTTGACCTATTTGGTAATTGGGGTTTTCATTAGGTCAAAAATTGACCATTTTGACTGAAGTTGACTTTTTGGTCAAAAATTGACCTTTTGGGTCAATGGGGGGTCATTAGATCAAAAATTGACTATATTGACCAAAATTAACTTTTTGGTCTCAAGGATTGACTATTTTGACTAATGTTCACTTTTTGTTCAAAAGTTGACCTATTGGGTCAATGGGTTGGTCATTGGGTCAAGGATTGACCATTTTGACCAAAGTTGACATTTTGGTCAGAGATTAACTTATTGGGTCGATAATTGGTCAATATGTCAAATATTGACTATTTTGGTCAAAGTTGACCTACTGGATCTATGGGTTAGTCAAAGGGACATGGATTGACCATTTGACCAAAGTTGATTTTTGTTCAAAAGTTGACCCATGTAGTCAATAGGTTTGTCATTGAGTCAAGGATTGACCATTTTGACCAAAGTTGACTTTTTGGTCAGAGATGACTTTTTTGGGTCAATAATTAATCAATAGGACAAAAATTGACAATTTTGACCAAAATTGAATTTTTTGTCAAAAGTTGACCTATTGGGTCAATGGGTTGGTCATTGGGTTAGAAATTGATCATTTTGACCAAAGTTTTTGGTCAAAATTTAACATATTTGGTCAATTAGGTGGTAAATAGGTGAAAAATAAAGCATTTTGACCAAAATTATTATTTTTTGTCAAAAGTTGGCCCATTAGGTTAACGGGGTGGTCATTGGGTTAGAAATTGACTATTTTTACCAAAGTTTACTTATTGGTCAAAAGTTAACTTATTGGGTCAATCGGTTGGTCATTGGGTCAAAAATTGACTATTTTGACCAGAATTGACTTGTTGGTCAAAGTTTGACATATTGGGTCAATAATTTGGTCATTGGGTCAAGGTTTGACCATTTTGACCAATGTTGATTTTTTGGTCAAAAGTTGACCAATTGGGTCATTGGGTCAACGCTTGACCATTTTGACCAAAGTTGACATTTTGGTAAGAGATTAACTTATTGTGTCAATAATTGGTCATTAAGTCAAAAATTGACTATTTTGACCAAAATTGACTTTTTGGTCAAAAGTTGACCTATTGGGTCAATCGATTGGTCATTGGGTCACGAATTGACCATTTTCACCAAAGTTGACCATTTTGACCAAAGTTGACTTTTTTGAAAGAGATTGACTTATTGAGTCAAAAATTGGTCATTAGGTCAAAAATTGACTATTTTGAACAAAATTAACTTTTTGGTCAAAAGTTAACCTATTCGATCAATGGATTGGTCATTGGGTTAAGAATTGAACATTTTGACCAAAGTTGAATTTTTTGTTAAAATTTGACCTACTAGGTCAATGCGTAGGTCATTGGGTCAGAAGTTGACAATTTTGACCAAAGTTAAATTTTTGGTCAAAAGTTGACCTATTGGGTCAATTCGGTGGTCATTAGGTAAAAATTTGACAATTTTTACCAAAATTGGTTTTAGTCAAAATTTGATATATTGGGTCATTGGTTCATGGATTGTCCATTTTAACCAAAGTTAACTTTTAGGTCAAAAGTTGACCTATTGTGTCAATGGGTTGGTCATTGGGTCAAGGATTGACCAATTTGGCCAAAGTTGACTTTTTGGTCAGCGATTGACTTATTTGGTCAATAATTGGTCATTTGGTCAAAAATTGACTATTTTGACCAAAATTGAATTTTTGGTCAAAAGTTGACCCATTAGGTCAATAGGGTGGTCATTTTGTCAGAAATTGACCATTTTGACCAAAATTAACTTATTGGTCAAAAATTGACATATTGTGCTAAAGGGTTGGTCATTGTCTCAAGGTTTGATTATTTTGACTAAATACATTTTTTGGTCAAAAGTTAACCAATTGGGTTAATGGGCTGGTCATTGAGTCAAAGATTGACAATTTTGACCAAAGTTGATTTTTGGTCAGAGATTAACTTATTAGGTCAATAATTGGTCATCATGTCAAAAATTGACTATTTGGGTCAAAAGTTGACCTATTGGTTCTTTGGGTTGCTCATATGGTCCAGGATTCACCATTTTAACTAAAGTTGATTTTTTTAGTCAAAAATTGACCAATTGGGTTAATGGGTTGGTCATTGAGTCAAGGATTGAACATTTTCACTAAAGTTGACTTTTGGTCAGAGATTGACTTATTCGGTTAATACTTGGTCAGTATGTCAAGAATTAACTATTTTCACCAAAATTGAATTTTTTGTTAAAAGTTAACTTATTGGGTCAAAGGGTTGGTCATTGGGTCAAGGATTTACTATTTTGACCATAGTTGACTTTTTAGTCAAAAGTTGAACTGTTGGGTCAATGGGTTGGTCATTTGGTCAAGAATTGACCATTTTTACCAAAGTTGACATTTTTGTCAAAAGTTGACCTATTGGGTTAATGGGTTGGTCATTAGGCCTTGGATTGACCATTTTGACCAAAGTTGACTTTTTTGTAAGATATCGATTTACTGGGTCAATAATTGGTCATTAGGTCAAAAATTGACTATTTTTACCAAAATTGACTTTTTGGTCAAAAGTTGACCTATTGCGTTGATGGGTTGGTCATTGGGTTAAGGATTGACCATTTTGACTAAAGTTGACTTTTTGGTTAAAAGTTGACCTATTGGTTCAATGGGTTGGTATTTGGGTTAGAAATTGACTATTTTGACCAAAATTACTCTTTTGTCAAATGTTGATCTATTAGGTCATTGGGTAAAAATTGACCTTTTTTACAATAGTTGACTTTTTAGTCTAAAGTTGACCTATTGGGTCAATTGGTTGGTCATTGGGTCAAGGATGAACCATTTTGACCAAAGTTAACTTTTTGGTCAGAGATTGACTTATTGGGTCAATAAATTGTCATTATGTTCAAAATTGACTATTTTATTCAAAAGTTGACCTATTTGGTCTATGGGTTTGACATTAGGTCAAGGATTGACCATTTTGACAAAAGTTGACTTTTTGGCCAAAATTTGACCTGTCGGGTTAATGGGTTGGTCATAGGGTCAGAAATTGAACATTTTAATGAAACATAATGTTTTAATCAAAAGTTGTTCTACTGGGTTAATGGGGTGGTCATTAGGTCAAAATTGACAATTTTGATCAAGATTAACTTTTTGTTCAAAAGTTGACCTATTGGGTCAATGAGCTGGTCATTTGGTCAAGGATTGACCATTTTGACCAAAGTTATCTTTTTTGTCAAAAGTTGACCTTTTCGATCAATTGGTTAGTCATTGGGTCAAAGATTGATCAATTTGACCAAAGTTGACTTTTTTGTCAAAGATTGACTTATTGGTTCAAAAGTTGGTCAATCGGTAAAAAAATTGATTATTTTGACCAAAATTGAATTTTTCATCAAATGTTGACCCATTGGGTCAATTGGGGGGTCATTAAGTCAGAAATTGACCATTTTGACAAAAGTTGATTTTTTGTCAAAAAGTTCACATTTTGGGTCAATGAGTTGGTCATTAGGTCAATGATTGACCATTTTGACAAAATTTAACTATTTATTCGAAAGTTGACCTTTTGGGTCAATGTGTTGGTTATTGGGTCAATAATTGACCATTTTAAACAAAGTTAACTTTTTGGTCATTGGGTGAGAAATTAAATATTTTTACCAAAGTTGAATTTTTGGTCAAAAGTTGACCTATTGGGTCGATTGGGTGGTCATTAGTTCAAAAATTGAATATTTTAACTAAAATTGTCTTTTTGATCAAAAGTTGACCTATTTGGTCAATAGGTTAGTCATTGGGTTAATGATTGACTATTTTGACCAAATTGACTTATTGGGTCAATAATTAGTACTTAGGTTTTGGTCAAAAGTTAACCTATTGGGTCAATTGATTGGTCATTGGGTCAAGGATAGACCATTTTGTCCTATGTTAACATTTTGGTCAGAGATTGACTTATTGGGTCAATAACTGGTCATGGGGTCAAAAATTGACTATTTTAACCAAAATTGAATTTTTGGCTAAAGTTGACCCATTGAGTCAATGGGGTGGTCACTGTGTCAGGAAAGGACCATTTTGACCAAATTTAACTTTTTGGCCAAAAGTTCACCTATTGGGTCAATGAGGTGGTCAGTGGGTAAGAAATTGACCATTTTGACCAAACTTGACTTTTTATCAAATATTGACCTTTTGGGTTAATGGGTTGGGCATTGACAAAGAAATTGACCATTCTTACCAAAATTGACTTTTTTGTCAAAAGTTGACCTATTTGGTTAATGGGGGGTCATTAGGTAAAAAGTTGACTATTTTGACCAAAATTGACTTTTTGGTCAAAAGTTGAACTATTGGGTCAATTGGTTAGTCATTGGGTCAAGGATTAACCTTTTTGACCAAAGTCGACTTTTGATTAAAAGTTGACCTATTTGTTTAACGAATTGGCTATTGGGTCAAGGATTAGCCCTTTTAACAAAAGTTGACTTTTTGGTCATTAGGTCAGAAATTAACCATGTCGACCAAAGCTGACTTTTTTGTCAAAAGTTCATCTATTTGGTCAATCGGGTGGTCATTAGGTCAAAAATTCACTATTTTGACCAAAATTGAATTTTTGACCAAAAGTTGACCTATTTAGTTAATAGGTTGGTCTTTAGGTCAAAGATTGACCTTTTTGACCAAATTTATGTTTTGGTCAAAGGTTAACCTATTGGGTTAATGAGTTGGTTATTTGGTCGGAACTTGACCATGTTAACTAAAGTTAACTTTTTGGTCAAAAGTTGACCTACTGGGTCACTAGGTCAACGATTGACCATTTTGTCCAAAGTTGACTTTTTGATAAAAAGGTGACATGTTGGGTCAATGGGGTGGTTGTTAGGTTATAAATTGACTATTTTGATCAAAATTTACTTTTTTGTCTAAAGTTGACCAATTGAGTCAGTGGGTATGTCATTGTGTGAAGGATTGGCCATTTTGACCAAAATTCACATTTAGGTCAAAAGTTGACCCATTGGGTCAATGGGTCAAAAATTGAATATTTTGACCAAAATTGACTTTTTGGTCAAAAGTTGACCTATTGGGTCAATGGGTTTCTTATTTGGTCAAGGATGGACCGTTTTGACCAAAGTTGACTTTTTGGTAAAAAGTTAACCTATTGGGTCAATGGGTTGGTCATTGGGTCAAGGATTGACCATTTTGACTAAAGTTGACTTTTTGGTCCAAAGTTGAGCAATTAAGTCAATTGGTTGGTCATTGGGTTAAGGATTGACCATTTTGACTAAAGTTGACTTTTTTGGTCAAATGTTGACCAATTGGGTTAATGGGTTGGTCATTGGGTTAATGATTTACCATTTTGACCAAGGTTGACTTTTATGTCAGAAGTTGACTTATTGGATCAATGGGTTGGTCATTGGGTCAGAAATTATCCATTTTGACCAAAGTTGACTTTTGGTCAAAAGTTGACCTATTGGGTCAATCGGGTGGTCATTTGTTCAAAAATTGACTATATTCAGCAAAATTAACGTTTTGGTCAAAAGTTGACCTAATGTGTCAATGGGTTGGTCATTGTGTCAAGGATTGACTATTTTGACTAAAGTTCACTTTTTGGTCTTTTGTTGACCTATTTGGTCAATGGGTTGGTCTTTGGGTCAAGGATTGACCCTTTTGATCAAAATTAATATTTTTGTTAGAAATTCACTTATTGGGTCAATAATTGGTCATTATGTCAAAAATTAACTATTTTGGTCAAAAAATATACCTATTGGGTCTATGGGTTTGTCATTGGGTCAAGGATTTACCATTTTGACAAAAGTTCACTTTTGTTCGAAAGTTGACCTATCGGGTTAATGGGTTGGTCATTTGGTCAGAAATTGATCATTTTAACCAAATTGGATGTTTTGGTCAAAAGTTGTCATATTAGGTTAATGGGGTGGTCACTATGTCAAAAATTGACAATTTTGATCAAAATTAACTTTTTTGGTCAAAAGTTAACCTATTTGGTCAATGGGTTAGTCATTTGGTCAAGGAATGACTATTTTGACCAAAGTTGACTTTTTAAGCAAAAGTTGACCAATTGGGTCAATGGGTTAGTCATTGGTTCAAAGTTTGACCATTTCGACCAATGTTGACTGTTGGTCAAAGATTGAATTATTGGGTCAATAATTGGTCATAAAGTCAAAAATTGATTATTTTGACCAAAATTGAATTTTTCTTCAAAAGTTAACCTATTGGATCAATGTTGACTTTTTTGTTAAAAGTTGACTAATTGGGTCAATGGGGTAGTCATTAGGAAAAATATTGACTATTTTGACCAAACTTGACTTTTTGGTCAAAGTTGACATATTGGGTCAATGGGTTGGTCATTAGGTAAAGGATTGTCCATTTTGACCAAATTTGATTTTTTGGTCAAAAGTTGACAAATTGGGTTAATGTGTTGGTTATTAGGTGAAGAATTGACCATTTTGATGAAACCTGACTTTTGGTCTATGGGTAAGAAGTTAACTATTTTGACCAGAGTTGATTTTTTGGTTAAAAGTGGTCCTATTGGGTCAAAGGAGTTGTCATTGGGTAAAAAATTAACTATTTTGACCCAAATTGCCTTTTTGGTCAAAAGTTGACCAATTGGGTCAATGGGTTGGTCATTAGGTCAAGGATTAACCATTTTGACCAAAGTTGACTTTTAGGTTAAAAGTTGACCTATTGGGTCAATGGGTTGGTCATTGGGTCAAACATTGATCATTTCGACCAAAGTCGAGTTTTGGTCAGAGATTGACATATTGGGGTAAATAATTGGTCATTCAGTCAAAAATTGATTATTTTGACCAAAATTGAATTTTTGGTCAAAGGTTGCCCCATTGGGTTAATTGGGTGGTCATTATGTCAAAAATTTTCCATTTTGACTAAAGTTAACTTTTTTTCAAAAGTTGACCCATTGGGTGAATGAGTTGTTCACTGGGTAAGAAATTGACCATTTTGACTAAACTTGACTTTTTGTTAAAAGTTGACATATTAGTCAATGACGTGGTCATTAGGTAAAAAATTAATTATTTTGATCAAAATTGACTTTTTAGTCAAAAGTTGACCTATTGGGTCAATGGGTTGGTCATTGGGTCAAAGATTGACCATTTTGTCCAAAATTGACTTTTTGGTTAAAAGTTGACCTATGGGTTTAATGAGATGGTTATTGGGTCAACGATTGACCCTTTTGACTAAAGTTGACTTTTTAGTCATTGGGTTAGAAATTAATCATGTTGACAAAAGCTGACGTTTTTGTCAAAAGTTCATCTATTTGTTTAATAAGGTAGTCATTAGGTCAAAAATTGACGATATTGACCAAAATTGACCTTTTGGTCAAAAGATGACCATTTAGTCAATGTGTTGGTCACTATTACGTCAAGGATTGACCATTTTGACCAAAGTTGTCATTTTGGTCAAAAGTTGACCTATTAGGTCAATGGGTTAGTTATTGGATCAGAACTTGACCATTTTAACAAAAGTTGACTTTTTTATCAAAAGTTGACCTCTTGGGTTAGTGAGGAAGTTGTTAGGTTAAAAATTAACTATTTTGACCAAAATTTACTTTTTTGTAAAAGTTAACCAATTGTCTCAATGAGTTCTTCATTGTGTCAAGGATTGACCATTTTGACAAAGATTCAAATTTTTGTGAAAAGTTGACCCATTGGGTCAATGAGGTCGTCATTAGGTCAAGGATTGACTATTTTGACCAAAGTTGGCTTCATGGTAAAAATTTGTCTTGTTGGGTCAAAGAGATAGTCATCGTGTCAAGGATTCACCATTTTGACCAACGTTGACTTTTTGGTCAGAGATTAACTTATTGGGTCAATAATTGGTCATTAGGTTAAAAATTAAATATTTTGACCAAAATTGAATTTTTGGTCAAAAGTTGACGCATTGAGTCAATGGGTGGTCACTGAGTCAGAAATGAACCATTTTGACCAAATTTAACTTTTGGGTCATAAGTTGACCTATTGGGTCAATGAGATGGTCATTAACTAAAAAACTGACAATTTTTACCAAAATTGACCTTCTGGGTCAATGGGTTGGTCACTAGGTCAATGATTGACCATTTTGAACAAATTTGACATTTTGGTCAAAACATGATCTATTAGGTCAATGGGTTGGTGATTGGGTCAGAAATTGACCATTTTGACCAAGTTAATTTGGTCAAAAGTTGATCGATTAGGTCAATTGGGTGGTCATTAGGTCAAGAATTGACTATTTTGACCAAAATTATTTTTTTGGTCGAAAGTCAATCTATTGGATCAGTGGGTTGGTTATTGGGTCAAGGATTTACCATTTTGACTAAAGTTGTCTTTTTGGTCAAAAGTTGAGCAAATGGGTCAATGGGTTTGTCATTGGATCAAACGTTGACCATTATGACCAAATTTGACTTTTTGGTCAAAGATTAACTTATTGGGTCAATAATTGGTCATTTGCTCAAAAGTTGACTATTTTGACAAAAATTAAATTTTTTGTTAAAAGTTGACCCATTGAGTTAACGGGGTGGTCATTCGGTCAAAAGTTGACTTATGGCGTCAATGGATTGGTCATTAGGTCAGAAATTGACCATTTTGTTCAAAGTTAACTTTTTGGTCAAAAGTTGAACTTTTGGGTCAATTAGGTGGTCATTAGGTCAAAAATTGACTATTTTAACGAAAATCGCTTTTTGGTCAAAAGTTGACATAGTAGGTCATTGAGTTACGGATTGACCAATTTTGACTAAAGTTGACTTTTTAGTCAAATGTTCACCTATTGTGTCAATGGGTTGGTCATTGGGTCAAGGATTGACCATTTTGACCAAAGTTAGCTTTTGGTCAGAGATTGACTTATTTTGTCAATAATTGGTCATAAAGTCAAAAAATGACTATTTTGACCAAAGCTGAATTTTTTGTCAAAGTTGACCCATTAGGTTAATGGGGTGGTCATTGGGTCAGAAATTGACAATTTTGACCAAAGTTGACATTTTTGGTCAAAAGTGTCGTGTCAATTAGTTGGTCATTGTGTCAAGGATTAACTATTTTGACTAAAGTTCACTTTTTTGTCAAAAGTTGACATATAGGGTCAATAGGTTGGTCATTGAGTCAATGATTGACCATTTTGACAAAAGTTGGCTTTTTTGTCAAGATTGACTTATGGGGTCAATAATTGGTCAATACGTAAAAAATTGACTTTTTTTACCAAAGTTGAATTTTTGGTCAAAATTTGCCCTATTAGGTTTGGTCATTGGGCAAAGATTGACCATTTAGGCCATAGTTGACTTTTTTGTCAGAGTTGACCTACTTGTTTAATGAGTTGGTTATTGGGTCAAGGATTGACCATTTTGACCAAAGTTGACTTTTTGGTCATTGGGTCAGAAATTAAATATGTTGACCAAAGCAGACTTTTTCTCAAAAGTTCATCTATTTGGTCAATGGAGTGGTCATTTGGTCAAAAATTGACTATTTTGACCAAAATTGACTTTTTGGTCAAAAGTTGACAAATTTAGTCAATGGGTTGGTCATTAGGTCATGGATTGTCCATTTTGACCAAACTTGTCTTTCTGGTCAAAAGTTGACCTATTGGGTCAATGGGTTAGTTATTGGGCCAGAACTTGACCATCTTAACTAAAGTTGACTTTTTGTTTAAAGGTTGACATATTGGGTCAATGAGTTACTTATTTGGTCCAGGATCGACAGTTTTGACCAAAGTTGACTTTTTGATAAAAAATTGACCTATTGGGACATTGAGTGGGTCATTGGGTCAAGGATTGATCATTTTTAACTAAAGTTGACTTCTTGGTCAAAATTTGATCTATTGGGTCAATTAGTTATTAATTAGGTTGAGGATTGGCCAATTTAACCAAAGTTGACTTTTTGGTCAAAATTTGACCTATTGGGTCAATGGGTTGGTCATTGGTCAAAGTTTGACCATTTTGACCAAAGTTGACTTTTTGGTCAAAAGTTGAACAATTAGATCAATGGGTTGGTCATTTGGTTAGAAATTGTCCATTTTAACCAAAGTTGACTTTTGGTCAAAAGTTGACCTATTGGGTCAATGGGGTGTTCTTTAGGTCAAAAATTGACTATATTAACCAAAATTGAATTTTTGGTCAAGAGTTGACCTCTTGTGTCAATGGGTTAGTCATTGTGATAAGGATTGACTATTTTGACTAATGTTCACTTTTTGGTCAAAAGTTGATCTATTGGGTCAATTGTTTGGTCATTGGGTCAAGGATTGACCATTTTGACAAAAGTTAACTTATTGGTCAGAGATTGACTTATGGGGTCAATAATTGGTCATTATGTCAAAAATTGACTATTTGGGTCAAAAGTTGACATATTGGGTCTATGAGATTGCCATTAGGTCAAGGATTTACAATTTTGACCAAAATTGACTTCTTGGTCAAAAGTTGACCTATCGGTTTAATAGGTTGGTCATTGAGTCAGAAATTGACCATTTTAACCAAACTTGATGTTTAGGTCAAAAGTTGTCCTATTGGGTTAATGAGTGGTCATTAGGTCAAAAATTAAAAATTTTGATCGAAATTAACTTTTTGGTTAAAAGTTGACCTATTGGGTCAATGGGTTGGCCATTGGGTCAATGATTGACGATTTTGACCAAAGTTGACTTTTTGGTCAATAGTTGACCTATTGGGTCATTGGGTTCGTCGTTGGGTCAGAAATTGACCATTTTGATGAAAAGTTGACATATTGGGTCAATCAGGTGCTCATTTGGTCAAAAATCGACTTTTTTGACCAAATATGTTTTTTTGGTCAAAAGTTGACCCATTGGATTTACGAGGTTGTCATTGGGTTAGAAATTGACCATTTAAACTAAAGTTGACTTATTGGGTAAATGGAGTGGTCATTAGGTCAAATATTGACTATTTTGACCAAAATTGACTTTTTGGTCAAAAGTTGAAATATTGGGTCAATGAGTTGGTTAAGGATTGAACATTTTGACTAAAGTTGATTTTTTGGTCAAATGTTGACCAATTCTGCCAATGGGTTGGTCATTAGGTCAAGGATTAACCTTTTTGACCAAATTTGACTTTTTGGTAAGTGATTGACTTATTGGGTCAACAATTGGTCATTAGTTTAAAAATTGACTTTTTAAAACAAAATTGACTTTTTGGTCAAAAGTTGATCTATTGGGTCAATGGGTTAGTCATTAGGTCAATAATTGACCATTTTGACCAAAGTTAACTTTTTGGTCAAAAGTTGATCTATTAGGACAACTGGGTGGTCATTACGTCAAAAATTGACTATTTTGACCAAAATTGCTTTTGGGTCAAAAGTTGACATATTGGGTCTTTGTGTTACGGATTGACCGTTTTCACCAAAGTTAACATTTTTGTCAAAAGTTGACTTATTGTGTCAATAGGTTGGTCATTGGGTCAAGGATTGACCATTTTGACCAAAGTTCACTTTTTGGTCAAAGATTGACTTATTTGGCCAATAATTGGTCATTAGGTGAAAAATTGACTATTTTGACAAGAATTAAATTTTTGGTTAAAAGTTGACCCATTTGGTAATTGGGGTGGTTATTAGGTCAGAAACTGACCATTTTGACCAAAGTTGACTTTTTGGTCAAAAGTTGACATATTGGGTCAATGGGGGGTCATTAGGTCAAAAATGGACTATACTGACAAAACTTAACTTTTTCGTTAAAAGTTGACCTATTATGTTAATGGGTTTCTCATTGTCTCAAGGATTGAGTATTTTGACTAATGTTCACTTTTTGTTCAAAAGTTGAGCAATTGGGTTAATGGGTTGGTCATTGGGTTAAGGATTGACCATTTTGACCAAAGTTGACATTTTGGTCAGAGATTGACTTATTGAGTCAATAATTGGTCATTATGTCAAAAATTGACTATTTTGGTCAAAGTTGACCTATTGGGTCTATGGGTTGGTCATTAGGACAAGGATTGACCATTTTGACCAAAGTTGTTTTTTGGTCAAATGTTGACCTATGTAGTCAATAGGTTCGTCATTGAGTAAAGGATTCTCTATTTTGACCAAAGTTGACTTATGGTCAAAGATTGACTTATTGGGTCAATAATTGATCAACAGGTCAAAAATTGACAATTTTGACGAAAATTAAATTTTTTGTCAAAAGTTGACCTATGGGTCAATGGGTTGGTCATTAGGTTAGAAATTGATCATTTTGAACAAAGTTAACTTTTTGGTCAAAAGTTAACATATTAGGTCAATTAGGTGGTAATTAGGTGAAAAATAAACATTTTTGACCAAAATTATTTATTGGTCAAAAGTTCACCCGTTGGGTTAACAGGGTGATCATTGGGTTAGAAATTGACTACTTTGACCAAAGTTTACTTTTTGGTCAAAAGTTGACTTATTGGGTCAATGGGATGGTCATTAGGTCAAAAATTGACTATTTAGACCAAAATTGACTTTTTGGACAAAGTTTGACATATTGGGTCAAAAATTTGGTCATTGGGTCAAGGATTGACCATGTTAACCAAAGTTGATTTTTTGGTCAAAAGTTGACCAATTGGGTCAATGGGTTGGTCATTGGGTCAACGCTTGACCATTTTGACCAAAGTTAACATTTTGGCAAGAGATTGACTTATTGGGTCAATAATTGGCCATTAAGTCAAAAATTGACTATTTTGACCAAAATTGACTTTTTGGTCAAAAGTTGACCTATTGGGTCAATGAGTTGCTCATTGGGTCACGAATTGACTATTTTCACCAAAGTTGAGCATTTTAACCAAAGTTGACTTTTTTGAAAGAGATTGACTTATTGAGTCAATTATTGGTCATTGTGTCAAAAATTGACTATTTTGACCTAAATTTACTTTTTGGTCAAAAGTTGACCTATTCGGTCAATAGGTTGGTCATTGGGTCAAGAATTAACCATTTTAACCAAAGTTGAATATTTGGTTAAAATTTGACCTACTAGGTCAATGCGTAGGTCATTGGGTCCGAAGTTGATAATTTTGACCAAAGTTAAATTTTTGGTCAAAAGTGGACTTATTGGGTCAATTCGATGGTCATTAGGTAAAAAATTGAAAATTTTTACAAAAATTGCTTTTGCTCAAAAGTTGATATATTAGGTCATTGGTTTATAGATTGACCATTTTGACCAAAGTTGACTTTAAGTCAAAAGTTGACCTATTGTGTCAATGGGTTGGTCATTGAGTCAAGGATTGACCAATTTGGCCAAAGTTGACTTTTTGGTCAGTAATTGACTTATTTGATAAATAATTGGTCATTAGGTCAAAAATTGACTATGTTGACCAAATTTGAATTTTTGGTCAAAAGTTGACTCAATAGGTCAATGGGGTGGTTATTTGGTAAAAAATTGACCATTTTTACCAAAGTTAACTTTTTGGTCAAAATTTGACTTATTGTGTCAATGGGGTGGTCATTAGGTTGAAAATTAACTAAATTGACCAAAATTGACTTATTGGCCAAAAGTTGACCTTTTGTGTTAAAGGTTGGTCATTGTCTCAAGGATTGATTATTTTGACTAAATTCACTTTTTTGTCAAAAGTTGACCAATTGGGTCAATGTGTTGGTCATTGAGTCAAGGATTGTCAATTTTGACCAACGTTACTTTTTTGTCAGAGATTGACTTATTGGGTCAATAATTGGTCTTTATATCAAAAATTGACTATTTTCGTCAAAAGTTGACCTATTGGTTCTATGGGTTGGTCATACGGTCAAGGATCACCATTTTAACCAAAGTTGATTTTTTGGTCAAAAGTTGACTAATTGGGATTATGGGTTGGTCATTGAGTCAAGGATTGACCATTTTGACTAAGTTAACTTTTGGTTAGTGATTGACTTATTCGATCAATAATTGGTCAGTATGTCAAAAATTAACAATTTGGACCAAAATTGAATTTTTTGTCAAAAGAAAACCTATTGGGTCAAAGGGTTGGTCATTGGGTCAAGGATTGACTATTTTGGCCAAAGTTGACTTTTTAGTCAAAAGTTGACTTATTGGGTCAATGGGTTGGTCATTTGGTT
This sequence comes from Papilionanthe hookeriana x Papilionanthe teres, assembly GCA_022702705.1. NCBI lineage: Eukaryota > Viridiplantae > Streptophyta > Magnoliopsida > Asparagales > Orchidaceae > Papilionanthe > Papilionanthe hookeriana x Papilionanthe teres. The sequence continues at coordinate 72,181,728 of CM040433.1, forward strand.
AAGGATTGACCATTTTTATCGTTAACATTTTGGTCAAAAGTTGACCTATTGGGTCAATAGGTTGGTCATTGGGTCTTAGATTGACCATTTTGACCGAAGTTGACTTTTTTATAAGATATCGACTTACTGGGTCAATAATTGTTCATTAGGTTAAAAATTGACTATTTTGACCAAAATTGACTTTTTGGTCAAAAGTTAGCTTATTGGGTTAATGGGTTGGTCTTTGGGTCAAGGATTGACCATTTTCACTAAAGTTCACTTTTTGGTTAAAAGTTGACCTATTGGGTCAATGGGTTGGTCATTGGGTCAGAAACTGACTATTTTGACCAAAATTGTTTTTTGGTAAATGTTGATCTATTAGTTCATTAGGTAAAAAATTGACCTTTTTGACCATAGTTTACTTTTTAGTCTAAAGTTGACCTATTGGGTCAATAGGTTGGTCATTGGGTCAAGGATAAACCATTTTGACCAAAGTTGACTTTTTTGTTAGAGGTTGACTTATTGGCTCAATAATTGGTCATTTTGTTAAAAATTGATTATTTTGGGTAGATGTTGACCTATTGGGTCTATGGGTTTGACATTGGGTCAAGGATTGACCATTTTGACCAAAGTTAACTTTTTTGTCAAAAGTTGACCTGTCGACTTAATCGGTTGGTCATTGGGTCAGAAATTGAACATTTTAACCAAACCTAATGTTTTAATCAAAAGTTGTTTTACTGGGTTAATGGGTGTGGCATTAGGTCAAAAATTAACAATTTTGATCAAGATTACCTTTTGGTCAAAAGTTGACCTATTAGGTTAATGAGTTGGTCATTTGGTCAATGATTGACCATTTTAACCAAAGTTATCTTTTTATTCAAAAGTTGTCCTTTTTGGTCAATGAGTTAGTCATTGGGTCAAAGATTGATCAATTTGACCAAAGTCAAATTTTCGGTCAAAGATTGACTTATTGGTTCAATAATTGGTCATTCGGTAAAAAAATTGATTATTTTGACCAAAATTGAATTTCTCATCAAAAGTTGACCCATTGGGTCAATTGGGGGTCATTAAGTCAGAAATTGACCATTTTGACCAAAGTTGATTTTTTTCAAAAGTTGACCTTTTGGGTCAATGGGTTGGTCATTACGGTCAATGATTGACCATTTTGATCATATTTAACTATTTGGTCAAAATTTGACCTATTGGGTCAATGTGTTGTTTATTGGTCAAGAATTGACCATTTTGAACAAAGTTGACTCTTTGGTCATTGGGTGATAAATTAAATATTTTGACCGAAGTTGAGTTTTTGGTCAAAAGTTGACCTATTGGGTCAATTGGGTGGTCATTAGGTCAAATATTATTTATTTTAACCAAAATTGTCTTTTTGGTCAAAAGTTGACATTCTTGGTCAATTGGTTAGTCATTGGGTTAGAGATTGACCATTTTGACCAAAGTTGACTTTTTTGTCAGAGATTGTCTTATTGGGTCAATAATTAGTAATTAGGTTTTGGTCAAAACTTGACATATTAGGTCAATGGGTTGGTCATTAGGTCAAGGATAGACCATTTTGTCTTATGTTTACTTTTTGGTCAGAGATTGACTTATTAGGTCAATAATTGGTCATGAGGATAAAAATTGACTATTTTGACCAAAATTGAATTTTTGGCAAAAGTTGGCCCTTTGAGTCAATGCGGTGGTCATTATGTCAGAAAAGGACCATTTTGACTAAATTTAACTTTTTGGCCAGAAGTTGACCTATTGGGTCAATGAGGTGGTCATTGGGTAAGAAATTGACCATTTTGACCAAACTTGACTTTTTCATCAAAAGTTGACCTTTTGGATCAATGGGTTAAGCATTGGATAAGAAATTGACCATTTTTACCAAAATTAACATTTTTGTCAAAATTTGACCTAATGGGTCAATGGGGGCCATGCGGTAAAAAAATGACTATGTTGACCAAAATTGACGTTTTGGTCAAATGTTAAAGTATTGGGTCAATTGGTTGGTCACTGGGTCAAGGATTAACCATCTTGACCAAAGTTGACTTTTTGATTAAAAGTTGACCTATTTGTTTAACGAGTTGGCTATTGGGTCAAGGATTGACCCTTTTAACAAAAGTTGACTCTTTGGTCATTGGGTCAGAAATTAACCATGTCGACCAAAGCTGACTTTTTTGTCAAAAGTTCATCTATTTGGTCAATGGGGTGGTCATTAGGTCAAAAATTCACTATTTTAACCAAAATTGACTTTTTGACCAAAAGTTGACCTATTTAGTCAATGGGTATGTCATTAGGTTAAGGATTAACCATTTTGACCAAAATTGTTTTCTTGGTCAAAGGTTAACCTATTGGGTCAATGGGTTGGTTATTTGGTTAGAACTTGACCATTTTCACTAAAGTTGACTTTTTGTTTAAAAGTTAAACTATTGGGTCATTGGGTCAAGGATTGACCATTTTGACCAAAGTTGACTTTTTGATCAAAAGTTGACAGTTTGGGTCAATGGGGTGGTTGTTAGGTTATAAATTGACTTTTTTGACAAAAAATTACTTTTTGTTTACAGTTGACCAATTGGGTCAATGGGTATGTCATTGTGTCAAGGATTAACCATTTTGACCAAAATTCACATTTTGGTCAAAAGTTGGCCTATTGGGTCAATAGGTGGTCATTAGGTCAAAAATTGACTATTTTGACCAAAATTGACTTTTGGTCAAAAGTTGACCTATTGGGTCAATGGGTTAGTTATTAGGTCAAGGATTGACTATTTTGACCAAAGTTTAATTTTTGGTAAAAAGTTGACCTATTGGGTCAATGGGTAGGTCTTTGGGTCAATGATTGACCATTTTGACTAAAGTTGACTTTTTTGTCCAAAGTTGAGCTATTAAGTCAATTGGTTGGTCATTCGGTCGAGGATTGATCATTTTGACCAAAGTTGACTTTTTTGGTCAAATGTTCGCCAATTGGGTCAATAATTGACCATTTTGACCAAGGTTTTCTTTTTTGTCAGAAGTTGACCTATTGGATCAATGGGTTGGTCATTAGGTCAGAAATTATCCTTCTTGACCAAAGTTGACTTTTGGTCAAAAGTTGACTTATTGGGTCAATCGGGTTGTCATTTGTTCAAAAATTGACTATATTCACCAAAGTTGACATTTTGGTCAAAAGATGACCTAATGTGTCAATGGGTTGGTCATTGTGTTAAGGATTAACTCTTTTGACTAAAGTTCACTTTTGGGTCAAAAGCTGACCTATTGGGTCAATGGGTTGGTCTTTGGGTCAAGGATTGACCATTTTGACCAAAATTGATTTTTTGGTCAGAGATTCACTTATTGGGTCAAGAATTGGTCATTAAGTCAAAAATTGACTATTTTGGTCAAAAATTGATCTATTGGGTCTATGGGTTTGTCATTGGGTCAAGGATTTACCATTTTGACCAAAGTTATCTTTTGTTCGAAAGTTGACCTATCGGGATAATGGGTTTGTTATTAGGTGTGAAATTGATCATTTTAATTAAATTGGAAGTTTTTGTCAAAAGTTGTCCTATTGGGTTAATGGGGTGGTCATTGGGTCAAGGAATGATCATTTTGACCAAAGTTTACTTTTTAGTCAAAAGTTGACCTATTGGGTCAATGAGTTAGTCATTGGGTCAAAGATTGATCATTTTGATCATAGTTGACTTTTGGTCAGAGATTGACTTATTGGGTCAATAATTGGTCATACGGTCAAAAATTGATTATTTTGACCAAAATTGAATTTTTCGTCAAAAGTTGACCTATTGGGTCAATGTTGACTTTTTTGTCAAAAGTTGACATATTGAGTCAATGGGGTGGTCTTTAGGAAAAAATATTGACTATTTTGACCAAACTTGACATTTTGGTCAAAGTTGACCAATTGGGTCAATGGGTTGGTCATTAGGTCAAGGATTGACCATTTTGACCAAATTTGACTTTTTGGTCAAAAGTTGACATATTGGGTCAATGTGTTGGTTATTAGGTCAAGAATTGACCATTTTGAAGAAAGTTGACTTTTTCGTCTTTAGGTGAGAAGTTAACTATTTTGACTGGAGTTGATTTTTTGTTCAAAAGTTATCCAATTGGGTCAATGGAGTGGTCATTATGTAAAAAATTGATTATTTTGACCAAAATTTCCTTTTTGGTCAAAAGTTGACCAATTGGGTCAATGGATTGGTCATTGGGTAAAGGATTGACCACTTTGACCAAAGTTGACTTTTTGGCTAAAAGTTGGCCTCTTTTGTCAATGGGTTGGTCATTAGGTCTAAGATTGACCATTTCAACCAAAGTTAACTTTTTTGTTAGAGATTGACCTACTAGGTAAATAATTGGTATTCGGTCAAAAATTGATTATTTTGACCAAAATTAAATTTTTAGTCAAAGGTTGCCTCATTGGGTTAATTGGGTGTTCATTATGTTAAAAATTGACCATTTTAACCAAAGTTAACTTTTTTTCAAAAGTGGACCCATTGGGTCAACGAGTTGGTCATTAGGTATGAAATTGACCATTTTGACCAAACTTGACTTTTTGTTAAAAGTTGACCTATTGGGTGATTGGGTGGTCATTAGGTAAAAAATTAACTATTTTGACCAAAATCGACTTTTTGGTCAAAAGTTGACCTATTGGGTCAATAGGTTGGTTGTTTGGTCAAGGATTAACCGTTTTGACCAAAGTTGACTTTTTGGTAAAAAGTTGACCTATCAGGTCAATGGCTAGGTCTTTGGGTCAAGGATTGACCATTTTTACTAAAGTTGAATTTTTGGTCCAAAGTTGACCTATTAAGCTAATTGGTTGGTCATTGGGTCGAGGATTGACCATTTTGATTAAAGTTGACTTTTTTGGTCAAAAGTTGACATATTGGTTCAATAGGTTGGTCATTGGGTTAATGATTGACCATTTTTACCAAGGTTGACTTTTTTGTCAGAAGTTAACCTATTGGATCATTGGGTTGGTCATTGGGTCAGAAATTATCCATTTTGACCAAAGTTGACTTTTGGTCGAATGTTGACCTATTGGGTCAATGAAGTAGTCATTAGTTCAAAAATTGACTATATTCACCAAAATTGACGTTTTTGTCAAAAGTTGACCTAATGTGTCAAAGGGTTGGTCATTGTGTCAAGAATTGACTGTTTTGACTAAAGTTCACTTTTTGGTCAAAAGTTGACCTATTGGGTCAATGTGTTGGTCTTTGGGTCAAGGATTGACCATTTTGACCAAAATTGATTTTTTGGTCAGAGATTCATTTGTTGGGTCAATAATTGGTCATTATGTCAAAAATTAACTATTTTGGTCAAAAATTGACCAATTGGGTCTATGAGTTTGTCATTCGGTCAATGATTTACCTTTTTGACCAAAATTGACTTTCGTTCGAAAGTTGACTTATTGGGTTAATGGGTTGGTCATTAGGTCATAAATTGATCATTTTAACCAAACACGATGATTTGGTCAAAAGTTGTCTTATTGGGTTAATGGGGTGGTCATTAGATCAAAAATAATTTTGATCAAAATTAACTTTTTGGTCAAAAGGTAACCTATTTGGTCAATGGGTTGGTCATTGGGTCAAGGAATGACCATTTTGACCAAAGTTGACTTTTTAGCTAAAAGTTGACCTATTGGGTCAATAGGTTAGTCATTGTGTCAAAGATTGACCATTTCGACCAAACTTGACTTTTTGGTCAGAGATTGACTTATTGGGTTAATAGTTGGTCAAACGGTCAAAAATTGATTATTTTGACCAAAATTGAATTTTTCGTCAAAAGTTGACTTATTTGGTCAAGGTTGACTTTTTTTGTCAAAAGTTGACTTATTGTGTCAATGAGGTGGTCATTAGGAAAAAATTGACTAGTTTGACCAAATTTGACTTTTTGGTCAAGGTTGACCTATTGGGTCAATGGGTTGGTCATTTGTCAAGGATTAACCATTTTGACCAAATTTGACTTTTTAATCAAAAGTTGACATATTGGGTCAATGTGTTGGTTATTAGGTCGAAAATTGACTATTTTGACGAAAGCTGACTTTTTGGACTTTGGGTGAGAAGTTAACAATTTTGATCGGAGTTGATTTTTTGGTCAAAAGTTGTCCTATTGGGTCAATGGAGTGGTCTTTAGGTAAAAAAATTATCTATTTTGACCAAATTTGCCTTTCTAGTCAAAAGTTGACCAATTAGGTCAATGGGTTAGTCATTAGGTCAAGGATTGACCATTTTGACCAAAGTTGACTTTTCAGTTAAAAGTTGACCTATTGGGTCAAAGGGTTGGTCATTGGGTCAAAGATTGACCATTTCGACCAAAGTTGACTTTTTGGTCAGAGATTGACCTATTGGGTAAATAATTGGTCATTCACTCAAAAATTAATTATTAGTCAAAATTTGACTTGTTCGGTCAAAAATTGATTGTTTCTCAAAATTGAATTATTTGTCAAAGGTTGCCTTATTGGGTTAATTGGGTGGTCATTATGTCAAAAATTTATCATTTTGAGCAAAGTTAACTTTTTTTTAAAGTTGACCCATTGGGTCAATGAGTTGGTCATTGGGTAAGAAATCCACCATTTTGACCAAACAGGACTTTTTAGTCAAAAGTTGACCTATTGGGTTAATGAGGTGGTCATTAGGTAAAAAATTAAAAATTTTGACCAAATTTGATTTTTTGGTCAAAAGTAGGCCTAATGGGTCAATGGGTTGGTCATTGGGTCAAGGATTAACCATTTTGACCAAAGTTGACTTTTTGGTTAAAAGTTGACCTATTGGTTTAATGAGCTGGTTATTGGGTCAAGAATTGACCCTTTTGACCAATGTTGACATTTTAGTGTTTGGGTCAGAAATAACCATGTTGACCAAAGCTAACTTTTTTATTAAAAGTTCATCTATTTGGTCAATAGGGTAGTCATTAGGTCAAAAATTGACTATTTTGACAAAAAATGACTTTTTGGTCAAAAGTTGACCTATTTAGTCAATGCGTTGGTCATTATGTCAAGGATTGACCATTTTGACCAAAGTTATCTTTTTTGTCAAAAATTGACCGATTAGGTCAATGGGTTGGTTATTAGGTTAGAACTTGACCATTTTAACTAAAGTTGACATTTTGGTCAAAAGTTGACCTATTGGGTCAAAGGGGTAATATTTAGGTTAAAAATTGACTATTTTGACCAAAATTTACTTTTTTTTGTCAAAAGTTGACCAATTAGGTCAATGAGAATGTCATTGTGTCAAGGATTGACCATTTTGACCAAAATTCACATTTTTGTCAAAAGTTGACTCATTGGGTCAATGGGGTGGTCATTGTGTAAATGATTGACCATTTTGACCAAAGTTGGCTTCAGGGTCAAAATTTGACTTGTTGGGTCAATGGGTTGGTCATTGGGTCAAGGATTGACCATTTTGACCAAAGTCGACTGTTTGGTCAGAGATTAACTTAATGGGTCAATAATTGTTCATTAGGTCAAAAATTAAATATTTTGACCAAAATTAAATTTTTGGTCAAAGTAGACCCATTGAGTCAATGGGTTGGTCATTATGTCAAAAAATGGACAATTTTGACCAAAAATAACTTTTTGGTCATAAGTTGACCTATTGGGTCAATGAGGTGGTCATTAGCTCAAAAATTGACAATTTTGACCAAAGTTGACTTTTTGGTCAAAAATTGACCTATTGGGTCAATAGGTTAGTCATTAGGTCAACGATTGACCATTTTGAACAAATTTGACTTTTTGGTCATAAGTTGATCTATTGGGTCAATGGGTTGGTCATTGGGTCAGAAATCGACCATTTTAACCAAAGTTGCTTTGGTTAAAAGTTGACTGATTGGGTCAATTAGGTGGTCATTAAGTCAAAAATTGACTATTTTGACCAAAATTATTTATTTGGTCGAAAGTCGATCTATTGGATCAGTGGGTCGGTTATTGGGTCAAGGATTTACCATTTTGACCAAAGTTAACTTTTTGTCAAAAGTTGACCTAATGGGTCAATGGGTTTGTCATTGGGTCAAGCTTTGATCATTTTGGCCAAATTTGACTTTTTGGTCAAAGATTGACTTATTAGATCAATAATTGTTCATTTGGTTAAAAATTGACTATTTTAACCAAAATTGATTTTCTTGTCAAAAGTTAACCCATTGAGTTAATGAGGTGGTCATTAGGTCAGAAATAGATCATTTTGAATAAAGTTGACTTTCAGTCAAAAGTTGACTTTCAGTCAAAAGTTGACTTATTGGGTCAATGGGCTGGTCATTGGGTCAAGGATTGACCATTATGACTAGAGTTTATTTTTTGGTCAAAAGTTGACCAATTGGGTTAAATGGGTTGGTCACTAGGTCAAGGATTCACCATTTTGACCAAAGTTGACCTGTTGGTAAGCGAATGACTTATTGTGTCAATAATTTTTCATTAGGTCAAAAATTGACTATTTTGACAAAAATTGACTTTTTGGTCAAAAGTTGACTGTTAGATTCGATGGGTTAGTCATTGGGTCATAGTTGATCATTTTGACCATAGTTGACTTTTCAGTCAAAAGTTGATGTATGGGGTCAATGGGTTGGTCATTAGGTCAAAAATTGACTATTTTTTATAAAGTTAACTTTTTGGTCAAAAGTTGAACTATTGGGTCAATTAGGTGGTCATTAGGTCAAAATTGATTGTTTTAATGAAAATTGCTTTTGGGTCAAAAATTGACATATTGGGTCATTGGGTCATGGATTGACCATTTTTACTAATGTTCACTTTTTGGTCAAAAGTTGACTTATTGGGTCAATGGGTTGGTCATTGGGTCAAGGATTGACCATTTTAACTAATGTTGGCTTTTTGGTCAGAGATTGACTTATTTGGTCAATAATTGTTCAGTAAGTAAAAAATTGACTATTTTAACTAAAGTTGAATTTTTGGTCAAAAGTTAACCCATTAAGTCAATGGGGTGGTCATTGGGTCAAAAAATGACTATTTTGACCAAAGTTGACTTTTTGGTCAAAAGTGTCATGTCAATTGGTTGGTCATTGTGTCAATGTTTGATTATTTTGACTAAAGTTCACTTTTAGTCAAAAGATGACCTATAGGGTCAATGGGTTGGTCATTCGGTCAAGGATTGACCATTTTGACCAAAGTTGATTTTCTGGTGACAAGTTGACCAATTGGGCCAATGGGTTAGTCATTGAGTCAAGGATTGACCATTTTGACAAAAGTTGATTTTTTGGTCAGAGATTGACTTATTGGGTCAATAATTGGTCAGTACGTCAAAAACTGACTATTTTGACCAAAGTTATTTTTTTGGCCTAAAGTTGACCTATTGGGTTTGGTCATTAGGTTAAAGATTGACCATTTCGACTAAAGTAGACTTTTTGGTTAGAGTTGACCTACTTGTTTATTGAGTTGGTTATTGGGTCAAGAATTGACCCTTTTGACCAAAGTTGACTTTTTGGTCATTGGGTCAGAAATTAACCATGTTGACCAAAGCTAAAGTTTTTGTCAAAAGTTCATCTACTTGGTCAATGGGGTGGTCATTAAGTAAAAAATTGACTATTTTGACCAAAATTGACTTTTTGGTCAAAAGCAGACCTAATTTGTCAAAGGGTTGGTCATTAGGTCAAGGATTGTCAATTTTGACCAAAGTTATCTTTTTGGTCAAAATGTTACCTATTGGGTCAATGGGATGGTTATTGGGCCAGAACTTGACCATTTTAACTAAAGTTGACTCCTGGTTCAAAGGTTGACTTATTGGGTCAATGGGGTGGTTGTTCGGTTAAAAATTAACTATTTTGATGAAAGATTACATTTTTGTCAAAAGTTGACCAGTTGGGTCAATGAGTATGGGTATTTCATTGTGTCAAGGATTTACCATTTTGACCAAAATTCACCTTTTGGTTAAAAGATGACCCAATGGGTCAATGGGGTGGTCATTAGGTTAAAAATTGACTTTTTTGACCAAAATCATCTTTTTGGTCAAAAGTTGACCTATTGGGATAGTTATTTGGTCAAGGATTGACAGTTATGCCTAAAGTTGACTTTTTGGTAAAAAGTTGACCTATTGGGTCATTGGGTGGGATATTGGGGCAAAGATTGACCTTTTTTACTGAAGTTGACTTTTTGGTCAAAAGTTGACCTATTGGGTCAATTGGTTGGTCATTGGGTCGAGGTTTGACCATTTTAAGAAAATTGACTTTTTGATCAAAAGTTGATCTATTGAATCAATGGGTTGGTCATTGGGTCAAGGTTTGACCATTTTGACCAAAATTGTTTTTTTGGTCAAAAGTTGACATATTGGATCAATGGGTTGGTCATTTCGTCAGAATTGTCCATTTTAACCAAAGTTGACTTTTGGCCAAAAGTTGACCTATTGGGTCAATGGGGTAGTCATTACATCAAAAATTGACTATATTAACCAAAATTGACTTTTTGATCAAAAGTTGATCTCTTGTGTCAATGGGTTGGTCATTGTGTTAAGGATTGACTATTTTGACTAAAGTTCACTTTTGGGTCAAAAGATGACCTATTGGGTCAACGGTTTGGTCATTGGGTAAATGATTGACAATTTTGACCAAAGTTGACTTTTTCTGAGAGATTGACTTATTGGGTCAATAATTCGTCATTATGTCAAAAATTGATTATTTTGGTCAAAAGTTAACATATTAGGTCTATGGATTCGTCATTGGGTTAGTGATTGACCATTTTAACCAAAGTTGACTTTTTGGTCAAAAGTTGTCTTATCAGTTTAATGGGTTGGTTATTAGGTCAGAAATTGACCATTTTAACCAAACTTGATGTTTTGGTCAAAAGTTGTCCTATTGGGTTAATGTGAGGTCATTAGGCCAAAAATTGACAATTTTGATCAAAGTTTAACTTTTTCCTTAAAAGTTGACTTATTCGGTCAATAGGTTGGTCATTGGGTCAATGATTGACCATTTTGACCAAAGTTGACTTTTTGGTCAAAAGTTCACCTATTGGGTCATTGGGCTAGTCATTGGTTCAAAGATTGACCATTTCGACCAAAGTTGACTATTTGGTCAGAGATTGACTTATTGTGTCAATAATTGGTCATTCGGTCAAAAATTGATTATTTTGAGCAAAAATTGAATTTTTAGTCAAAAATTGACCCACTGGGTCAATTTGGGTGGTCATTAAGTCAGAAATTGACAATAATGACCAAAATTGACTTTTTGTTAAAAAGCAATTAATGGGGTCAATGATTCGGTCATATGATTAGAAATTCAACATTTTGACCAAACTTGACTTTTTTGTCAATAGTTGACCTTTTGGGTCAACGGGGTGGTCATTAGGTAAAAGATTGAGTATTTTGACCAAAATTGTCTTTTTGGTCAAAAGTTGACCTATTGGGTCAATGGATTGGTCATCAGGTCTGACCATTTTGATGAAATTTAACTTTTTGGTCAAAAGTTAACCTATTCGATCAATGTGTTGGTTATTTGGTCAAGAATTGACCATTTTGACCAAAGTTGAATTTTTAGTCATTAGGTGAGAAATTAACTATTTTGTCCAAAGTTGACTTTTTGGTCAAAAGTTGACCTATGGGGTGAATGGGGTGGTAATTAGATCAAAAATTGATTATTTTGACCAATATTGTCTTTTTGGTCAAAAGTTGACCTATTTGGTCAATAGGTTGGTCATTGGGTCAATGATTGACCATTTTAATCAAATTTGACTTTTGGTCAGAGATTGACTTATTGGGTCAATAATTGGCAATCAGGTTAAAAATTAACTATTTTAGCCAAACTTAGCTTTTTGGTCAAATGTTAACCACTGTGTTAATGCGTTAGTCATTGGGTCAAGGATTAACCATTTTGACCAAAGTTGACTTTTTGTTCATAGATTGACTTATTTGGTCAATAATTGGTCATTAGGTCAAAAATTAACTATTTTGACCAAAATTGAACTTTTGTTCAAAAGTTGACTCACTGAGTTAATGGGCTGGACATTATGTCAGAAATGGATCATTTTGACCAAATTTAACTTTTTGGTCAAAAATTGACCTATTGGGTCAATGAGGTGGTGAATACGTTAAAAATTGACAATTTTGACCAAAATTGACTTTTTGGTCAAAAGTTGACCAATTGGATCAATGGGTTGGTCATTAGGTCAAGGATTAACTATTTTGACTAAATTTTACTTTTTGCTCAAATGTTGACCTACTGGGTCAATAAATTGGTCATTGGGTCAGAAATTGACCATTTTAACTAAAGTTAACTTTTTGGTCAAAAGTTGACATACTGTGTCAATTGGGTGGTCATTACGTCAAAAATTGACTATTTTAACCAAAATTATTATTTTTGGTCAAAAATCGATCTTTTAGGATAGTGGGTTGGTCCTTGGGTCAAGGATTTATCATTTTGTCTAAAGTTTACTTTTTGGTCAAAAGTTGACCTATTGGGTCAATGGGTTTGTGATTGGGTCAATGGGTTTGTGATTGGGTCAAGGATTGACCATTATGATGAAATTTGACTTTGTGCTCATTGGGTAAAAAATTGACCTTTTTGACAAAAATCGACTTTTGGTTAAAAGTTGACCTATTGGGTCAATAGTTTAGTCATGGGGTCAAGGATTGACCATTATGACCAAAGTTTACTTCTTGGTTAAAAGTTGACATATTGGGTCAAAGAGTTGGTCATTGGGTCACAAATTGACCATTTTGGCCAAGTTAACTTTTTAGTCAAAATTTGACCTTTTAGGTCAATTCGGTGGTCATTAGGTCAAAAATTGACTATTTTGTTCAAAAGTTGACATATTGGATCATTAGGTCACAGATTAACCATTTTGACCAAAGTTCACTTTTCGGTCAAAAGTTAACCTATTGGGTCAATGGGTTGGTCATTAGGTCAAGGATTAACCATTTTGACCAAAGTTGACTTTTTGGTCAGAGATTGGCTTATTAGGTCAATAATTCGTCATTAGGTCAAAAATTGACTATTTTGACTAAAATTGAGTTTTTTGTCAAAAGTTGACCTTTTAGGTCAATGGGTGGTCATTGGGTCAGAAATTGACCAATTTGACCAAAATTAACTTTTTGACCAAAAGTTGACCTATTGGGTCAATGGGTTGGTCATTAGGTCAAAAATTAACTATATTGATCAAAATTGACTTTTTGGTCAAAAGTTGACCTATAGTGTCAATGGGTTGGTCATTGAGTTAAGGATTGACTATTTTGACTAAAGTTCACTTTTTCGTCAAAAGTTGACATATTGGGTCAATGGGTCAAGGATTGACCATTTTGGCCAATGTTTAATTTTTGGCCAGAGATTGACTTATTAGGTTAACTATTGGTCATTATGTCAAAAATTGACTATTTTGGTCAAAAGTTGACATATTGGGTCATTGGGTTGGTCATTAGGTCCAGAATTGACCATTTTGACCAAAGCTGACTTTTTGGTCATGGGTTGGTAATTGGGTCAACGATTGATCATTTTGACTGACGTTGACCTTTTGGTCAAAAGTTGACCTATTGGGTCAATGAGTTGGTCATTAGGTCAAGGATTAATCATTTTGGCCAAAGATGACTTTTTAATCAAAATTTGACAAATTGGGTCAATGGGTTGGACATTGAATCAAGGATTGACCATTTTCGCCATAGTTGACATTTAGGTCATTGTGTGAGAAATTGACAATTTTGACAAAATTTGACTTTTTGGTCAAAAGTTGACCTTTTGGGTCAATGAAGTGGTCATTAAATTAAAATTTGATAATTTTGACCAGAATTAACTTTTTGGTCAAAAGTTGTCCTTTTGGGTAAAGGAGTTGGTCATTGGGTCAAGGATTAACCATTTTGACCATAGTTGACCTATTGGGTTCATAATTAGTAAATAATTCAAAAATTTACTATTTTGACCAAAAATGGACTTTTTTGACCCAAATTGACTTTTTGTTCAAAAGTTGACTTATTGGGTCAATGCGTTGGTTTTTGGTCAAGAATTGACCATTTTGACTAAAGTTGACTTTTTGGTCAAAAGTTGACCTATTAGGTCAATGGGTTGGTCATTAGGTCAAAAATTGACCATTTTGACCAAAGTTGACTTTTTGATCAAAAGTTAAGCTATTTGGTCGATGGGGGTCATTAGGTCAAAATTTGACTATTTTGATCAAAATTGACTTTTTGGTCAAAAGCTTACATATAGGGTCAATTGGTTGGTCATTGGGTTTAGGATTGACCATTTTGACCAAATTAGACTTTTTGGTCAAAGGTTGACATATTGGGTCAATGGGTTGGTCATTCGGTCAAGGATTAACCATTTTGACCAAAGTTGACTTTTTGGTCAGTGGTTGGCTTATTGGGTCAATAACTGGTCATTAGGTCAAAAAATTATTATTTTGACTAAAATTAAATCTTTGGTCAAAAGTTGACCCATTGGGTCAATGGGGTGGTCATTGAGTCAGAAATTGACCATTTTAACCAAAGTTGACTTTCTGGTCCAAAGATGACCTATTTTGTCAATGAGTTGGTAATTGGGTCAAGAATTGACCATTTTGACCGAAGATGACTTTTTAATCAAAAATTGATATGTTGGGTCAATGGGTTGGTCATTGTTTCAAAAATTGACCATTTTGACCAAAGTTGACTTTTTTGTCAAAAGTTGACCTATTGGGTCAATGGGCGGTCATTAGGTGAAAAATTTACTATTTTGACCAAAATTGACTTTTTGGTCAAAATTTAACATATTGGGTCAATGGGTTTGTCATTAGGTCAAAGATCGACCATTTTGACCAAAATTGGATTTTTTGTCAGAGATTGACTTATTGGGTCAATAATTGATCATTAATTTAAAAATTGACTATGTATTTTTGGTTAAAAGTTGACCTATTAGGCTAATGAGTTGGTCATTGGGTCAAGGATCGATTATTTTGACCAAAGTTGACTTTTTGGTCAAAACTTGAACTATTGGGTCAATGGGATGGTCATTGGCCCAAGGATTGAGCATTTTGACCAAAGTCAACTTTGGTCAGAGATTAGGTCAATAATTTTGGTCATTGACTCTTTGGTTATTGGGTGAATGAGTTTGTCATTGGGCCAAGGATTGACCATGTTGACCACAGTTGACATTTTGGTCAGAGATTGACTTATTGAGGCAATAATTGCTCATTAGGTCAAAAATTAATTATTTTGACCAAAATTGAATTTTTGGTTAAAAGTTAACCCATTGGGTTAACGGGGTGGTCATTGGGTCAGAAATTGACCATTTTGACCAAAGTTGACTTTTTGGTCAAATGTTGACTTATTGGGTAAATGGGTTGGTCATTGGGTAAAAAATTGAACATTTTGACCTGAGTTGATTTTTTGGTCAAAAGTTAACCTATTGGGTCAAAGGGTGGTCATTAGGTCAATTTTTGACCAAACTTAGTTTTTTGGTCAAAAGTTGACCTGTTGGGTCAAAGGATTCGTCATTAGATCAGGGATTGACCATTTTGACCAATGTTGACTTTTTGGTCAGAGATTGACTTATTGGGTCAATAATTAATCATTAGGTCAAAAGTTGATTATTTTCACCAAAATTAAATTTTTTTTAAGAAGTTGACCCATTGGTCAACGGAGGTGATCATTAGATCGAAGAATTGACCATTTTGACTAAAGTTGACTTTTTGGTCAAAAGTTGACCTATTTTTTCAATGAGTTGGTAATTGGGTCAAAAATTGTCCATTTATATCAAAGATGACTTTTTGTTCAAAATTTGATCTATTGTCTCAACGGGTTCGTCATTGGATCAAAAAATACCATTTTGACCAAAATTGATTTTTTATTCAAAAGTTGACCTATTTGATTAATGGGTGGTCATTAGGTCACAAATTGACCTTTTGGTCAAAAGTTGACCTACTGGGTCAATGGGTTTGTCAATGGGTCAAGGATTGACCGTTTTGACTACTGGTCGACTTTTTGGTCAGAGAATGACTTACTGGATCGATAATTGGTCATTAGGTTAAAAATTGAATTTTTGGTCAAAATTTAACCCATTGAATCAACGGGGTGGTCGTTGACTTTTTGGTCAAAAGTTGTCCAATTGGGTCAATAATTGGTCATTAAGTCAAAAATTTTCTATTTTGACTAAAATTGAGTTTTTGGTCAAAAGTCAATCTATTAGATCAGTGTGTTGGTTATTGGGTCAAGGATTTACCATTTTGACCAAAGTTGGCTTTTTGGTCAAAAGGTTGACCTATTGGGTCAATGGATTTCTCATTAGGTCAACGATTGACCAGAACTACCATAGTTGACATTTTGGTCAGACATTAACTTATTGGGTCCATAATTGGTCATTAGGTCAAAAAATAAATTATTTTGATCAAACATAACATTTTCTTCTAAAGTTGACTTATTGGGTCAATGCGTTGGTCATTGAGTTATGAAATGGTCATTTTGACCAAAGTTGACTTGTTGGTCAAAAGTTGACCTATTGGATCAATGGGTTTAAAATTGACCATTTTGACAAAAGCTGACTTTTTGGTCAAAAGTTGACCTATTCGGTCAATGGGTGGTCATTAGGACAAAATTTGACTATTTTGACCAAAATTGACTTTTTTCTCAGAAGATGACCTATTGGGTCAATGGTTTTGTCATTGGGTCAAGGTTTGACCATTTTCACCAAAGTTGACTTTTTGGTCAAAAGTTCACCTATTGGGTAAGTGGGTTGGTCATTTGGTCAGAAGTTGACCATTTTGACCAAAGTTGACTTTTTGGTCCAATGGGTTTGTCAATGGGTCAAAGATTAACCATTTTGACCAAAGTTAACTTTTTGGTCAGAGATTAGCTTACTAGGTCAAAAATTAACTTTTTTGATGAAAATTGACTTTTTGATCAAAAGATGATCTATTGGGCCAATGGGTTGGACATTGCGTCAAGAATTGATCATTTTTACTAAAGTTGACTTTTTGGTCAAAAGTTGACCTATTGGGTCAATGGGATCGTCGTTGGGTCAAGGATTGATCTTTTTGACCAAAGTTTACTTTTTGGTCAGTGATAGACTTCTTGAGTCAATAATTGGTCATTAGGTCAAAAATTGAATATTTTAACCAAAACTAAATTTTTGGTCAAAAGATGACCCATTGGGTCAATGGGTTGTCATAGGTCAGAAATTAACCATTTTGACCAAAGTTGACTTTTCTGTCAAAAGTTGACCTATTTGGTCAATGAGTCGGTAATTTGGTCAAGAATTGTCCATTTTGACCGAAGTTGACTTTTTGCTCAAAAGTTGATATATTTGGTCAATGGGTTAGTCATTGGGTCAAAAATTTACCATTTTGACCAAAGTTGAGTTTTTGGTCAAAAGTTAACCTATTAGGTCAATGGGTAGTCATTAGGTCAAAAATTGACTATTTTGACCAAAATTGACTTTTTGGTCAAAAGTTGACCGATTGGGTCAACGGGTTTGTAATTAGGTCAAGGATTGACCATTTTGACCAAAGTTGACTTTTTGGTCAGAGATTGACTTATTAGGTCAATAATTGGTCATTAATTCAAAAATTGACGATTTTGACAAAAATTGAATTTTTGGTCAAAAGTTAATCTATTAGGTTAACGATGTAGTCATTGGGTCAGAAATTGTTCATTTTGACTAAAATTGACTTTTTGTCAAAAGTTGATATATTTAGTCAATGAGTTGGTAATTTGTTCAGGAATTGATCATTTTGACATAAGATAACTTTTTGGTCAAAAGTTGACATATATGGTCAACGAGTTGGTCATTGGGTTAAAAATTGACCATTTTGACCAAAGTTGACCTTTTAATCAGCAGTTGACCTATTGGGTCAATGGGTGGTCCTAAGTCAGAAATTAACTATTTTGACCAAAGTTGACTTTTTGTCAAAGGTTAACCCATTGGGTAACTGGGGTGGTCATTGGGTCAGAAATTGACCATTTTGGCTAAAGTTAACTTCTTGGTCAAAAGTTGACCTATTTGGTTAATGAGTTGTTAATTGTGTTAAGAATTGACCATTTTGACCAAAGATGACTTTTTAGTCAAAAGTTAACCTGTTCGGTCAATGGATTGGTCATTGCGTCAAGAATTATTCATTTTGACCAAAGTTGACTTTTTGGTCAAAAGTTGACCTATTTGGTCAATGAACGGTCATTTGTTCAAAAATTAACTATATTGACCAAAATTGACTTTTTGGTCAAAAGATGACATATTGGGTCAATGGGTTTGTCATTGGGTCAAGTTTTGATCGTTTTGACCAAAGTTGACTTCTGGTCAGAGATTGACTTATTCGGACAATAATTGGTCATTAATTTAAAAATTGACTATTTTGACTAAAATTGACTTTTTGTCAAAAGTTGTCGTTTTAGGCCAATAAGTTGGACATTACGTCAAGGATTGATCATTTTAACCAAAGTTGACATTTTGGTCAAAAGTTGACTTATTGGGTCAATGGGTTGGTTATTTGGTCAAGGATTGACCATTTTGACTAAAATTGACTATTTGGCTAGGGATTTGCTTACTAGGTCAATAATTGGTCATTAGATCAAAAATTGACTATTTTAACTAAAATTGACTTATTGGTCAAAAGTTGACCTATTGGGTCAATGAGTTGGTCATTGGGTCAAGGATTGACCATCTTGACCAAAGTTGTCCTTTTGGTCAAGAGTTGACCTATTTAGGTCACTGAGGCGGTCATTATGTCAAAAATTAAAAATTTTGAGCAAAATTGACTTTTTGCTCAAAAGTTGACCTATTAGGTCAAGGATTAACCATTTTGATCAAAGATGACTTTTTAGTCAAAAGTTGACAAATTGGGTCAATGGGTTGGTCATTTAGTAAAGCATTGACCATTTTAACCAAAGTTGACATTTATGTCATTGTGTCAGAAATTGACCATTTTGACCAAATTTGACTTTTTGGTCAAAAGTTAACCTTTTGGCTCAATGAGGTGGTCATTAGGTAAAAATTGACAATTTTGATCAGAATTGACATTTTGGTCAAAAGTTATCCTTTTGGGTCAATGAGTTGGTCATTGGGTCAAGGATTGACCATTTGAACCAAAGTTGACCTATTGGGTCAATAATTGGTAAATAAGTCAAAAATTTATTATTTTGACCAAAATTGACTTTTTTGTCAAAAGTCGATCTATTGAGTCAGTGGGTTGGTCATTAAGTCAAGGATTTACAGTTTTTACCAAAGTTGTCTTTTGTTCAAAAGTTGACCTGTTGGTGTCAATGAGGCGGTGATTAGGTCAAAAATTAACAATTTTAAGTAAAATTGACTTTTTGGTCAAACGTTGGCCTATTTGGTCAATGGGCTGGTCTTTTGGTCAAATTTTAACAATTTTGACCAAAATTGACTTTTGTTCAAAAGTTAACCTATTGGGTCAATGGGTTTGTCATTGGGTCAAGGATTGACCATTTTGACGAAGTTGGCTTTTTGGTCAGAGAATGACTTATTGGGTCAATAATTGGTAAATAATTCCAAAATTGACAATTTTGAAAAAAATTTACTTTTTGGTGAAAACTTGACATGTAAGGCCAATGGGTTGCTGATTGGGTCAAGGATTAATCATTTTGACTAAAGTTTACTTTTTGGTCAAAGGTTGACCTATTGGGTCAATGGGTTGGTCATTGAGTCAAGGATTGACCATTTTGACTAAAGTTGACTTTTTGGTCAGAGATTGGCTTACTGGGTCAATAATTGGTTATTAGGCCTAAAATTAATTATTTAAACCAAAATTGATTTTTTGGTCAAAAGTTGACCAATTGGGTCAATAGGTTGGTCATTGGGTCTAGGATTGTCAATTTTGACCAAAGTTGACATTTTGGTCAAAAGTTGACCTATTGGGTCAACGGATTCGTCATTAGATCAGGGATTGACCATTTTCACCAATGTTGACTTTTGGTCAGAGATTGACTTATTGGGTCTATAATTAGTCATTAGGTCAAAAGTTGATTATTTTCACCAAAATTAAATTTTTGTTAAAAAGTTGACCCATTGGTCAACGGGGTGGTCATTGGGTCAGAAATTGACCATTTTGACCAAAGTTGACTTTTTTGTCAAAAGTTGACCTATTTTTTCAATGAGTTGGTAATTGGGTAAAAAATTGTCCATTTTGTACCAAAGATGACTTTTTGTTCAAAATTTGATCTATTGTCTCAATGGGTTGGTCATTGGATCAAAAAATAACCATTTTGACCAAAATTGACTTTTTATTCAAAAGTTGACCTATTCGATTAATGGGTGGTCATTAGGTCACAAATTGACCTTTTGGTCAAAAGTTGACCTAGTAGGTCAATGGGTTTGTCAATGGGTCAAGGATTGACCGTTTTGACCACAACTGACTTTTTGGTCAGAGAATGACTTACTGGATCGATAATTGGTCATTAGGTTAAAAATTGAATTTTTGGTCAAAATTTAACCCATTGAATCAACAGGGTGGTCGTTGGGTCCAAAATTGACCATTTTGACCAAAGTTGACCTTTTGGTCAAAAGTTGACATATTTGGTCAATGAGTTGGTAATTAGGTCAGAATTGACATTTTGACCCAAGATGACTTTTTAGTCAAAAGTAGACCTATTGGGTCAATGGGTTGGTAATTGTTGCAAAAATTGACTATTTTGACCAAGGTTGACATTTTGGTCAAAAGTTGACCTATTGCAATGGGTGGTCATTAGGTCAAAAATTGACTATTTTGAACAAAATTGACTTTTTGGTCAAAAAATAACTTTTTCGGTCAATGGGTTTGTCATTTGGTCAAGGATTGACCATTTTGACCAAAGTTGACTTTTTGGTCAAAGATTGACTTAATGGGTCAATAATTAGTCTTTAATTTAAATATTGACTATTTTGACGAAAATTGACTTTTTGATCAAAAGCTGACCTATTAGGCCAATGGGTTGGTCATTGGGTCAAGGATTGATCATTTTGACCAATGTTGCTTTATTGGTCAAAGTTGATATATTGTGTCAATGGGTTAGTCATTGGGTAAAAAATTGACCATTTTAACCAAAGTTGACTTTTTGGTCAAAAGTTAACCAATTGGGTTAATGGGTGGTCATAAGGTCAAAAACTGACTGTTTTAAAAAAATTGACTTTTTGGTCAAATATTGACCTATTGGGTCGGGTTTGTCATTAGGTCAAGGATTAACCATTTTGACCAAAGTTAACTATTTTGTAAGTGATTGACTAATTGGGTCAATAATTAGTCAAAGGTTGACTCATTGGGTCAATGGGGTGCTCATTGGGTCAGAAATTGACAATTTTGACCAAAGTTGACTTTTTGATCAAAAGTTAACATATTTGGTCAATGAGTTGATAATTTGGTCAAGAATTGACTATTTTTACCAAGAATGACTTATTTGTTAAAAACTGACCTACTGGGTCAATCTACTTGTCATTTGTTCAAAAATTGACCGTTTTGACCAAAGTTGACATTTAGGTCAAAAGTTTACCTATTGGGTCAATGGGTGGTCATTAAGTCAAAAATTGACTATTTTGACCAAAATTAACTGTTTGGTCAAAATTTGGGTCTAGGATTGACCACTTTGACAAAGTTGACTCTGTGATCAAAGATTGACTTATTGGGTCATTAATTGGTCATTAATTAAAAAATTGACTATTTTGATCAAAATTGACTTTTTGTCAAAGTGGACCTATTAGGCCAATGGGTTGGTCATTGGGTCAATGATTGATCATTTTGACTACCGTTGACCTTTTGATCAAAAGTTGACCTATTGGGTCAATGGGTTGGTCATTAGGTCAAGGATAGACCATTTTCTCCAAAGTTGACTTTTTGGTCTGATATTGGTTTACTGGGTCAATAATTGGTCAACAGGTCGAAAATTGACCATTTTGACTAAAATTAATTTTTTTTCAAAGTTTAACCATTGGGTCAATGAGGTGGTCATTAGATCAGAAATTGACCATTTTGATCAAAGTTGACTTTTTGGTCAAAAGTTGACTTTTTGGGTCAATGGGTGGTCATTAGTTCAAAAACTGACTATTTTGACAAAAAATGAATTGTTGGTCAAAAGTTGTCCTATTAGTCAATGGGTTTGTCATTGGGTCAATGATTGACCATTTTAATCGATGTTGATTTTTTGGTCAGAGATTGACTTATTGGGTCAATAATTGGTCATTAGGTCTGAAATTGACCATTTTGATCAAATTGAATTTTTTGTCAAAAGTTAACACATTGGCTCAAAGGGTTGGTCATTGGGTCAGAAACTGACCATTTTAACCAAAGTTAACTTTTTAGTCTAAAGTTGACCTATTTGATTAATGAGTTGGTAATTGTGTTAAGAATTGACCATTTTGACCAAAGATGACTTTTTCGTTAAAAGTTAACCTATTGGGTCAATGGATTGGTCATTGCGTCAAAAATTGACAATTTTGACCAAAGTTGACTTTCTGGTCAAAAGTTAACCTATTGGGCCAATGGGTGGTCATTTGGTCAAAAATTCACTATTTTGACCAAAATTAATTTTTTGGTCAAAAGTTGACATGTTGGGTCAATGAGTTTTCATTGGGTCAAGTATTGATCATTTTTACCGTAGTTGACTTTTTGTTCAGAGATTGACTTATTGGGTCAATAATTGGTCATTAATTCATAATTGACTATTTTCACTAAAACTGACTTTTTGGTCAAAAGTTGACCTATTAGGCCAACGGGTTGGTCATTGGGTCAAGGATTGATCATTTTTACCAAAGTTGAATTATTTGTCAAAAGTTGACCTATTAGGTCAATGAGTTGGTTATTGGGTCAAGGATTGACCATTTTGCCAAAGTTGACTTTTTGGTTAGAGATTTGCTTACTGGGTTAATTAATTGTCATTACGTAAAAATTGACTATGTTGACCAAAATTGACTTTTTCGTCAAAAGCTGACCTATTGGGTCAACGGGTTGGTCGTTGGATTAAGGATTGACCATTTTGAGCAAAGTTGTCTTTTCAGTCAAAAGTTGACCGATTTAGGTCAATTAGGCCGTCATTAGGTCAAAAATTGATAATTTTGAGCAAAATTAACTTTTTAGTCAAAAGTTGACATATTTGGTCAATGGGTTGGTCATTGGGTCAAGGACTAACCATTTTGGCAAAAGATGACTTTTTAGTCAAAAGTTGACAAATTGGGTCAATGGGTTGGTCTTTAAATAAAGGATTGACCATTTTCACCAAAGTTGACATTTAGGTCTTTGTGTAAGAAATTGACCATTTGTTTAAAAGTTGATCTTTTGGGTCAATGAGGTGGTCATTAGGTAATAAATAGACAATTTTAACCAGAATTGACTTTTTGATCTAAAGTTGTCCATTGGGTTAATGCGTTGGTCATTAGGTCAAGGATTGACCATTTTGTCCAAAGTTAACCTATTGGGTCAATAGTGGTGAATATGTAAAAAATTTATTATTTTGACCAAAATTGACTTTTTGGTCAAAGGTCATCTATTGGGTCAGTGGGTTGGTCATTGGGTCAAGAATT
The DNA here is from genome assembly GCA_022702705.1 of Papilionanthe hookeriana x Papilionanthe teres. Taxonomy (NCBI): domain Eukaryota; kingdom Viridiplantae; phylum Streptophyta; class Magnoliopsida; order Asparagales; family Orchidaceae; genus Papilionanthe; species Papilionanthe hookeriana x Papilionanthe teres. The sequence continues at coordinate 72,205,089 of CM040433.1, forward strand.
TACAGTTTTGACCAAAGTTGTCTTTTTGTTCAAAAGTTGACCTGTTGGGTTAATGGTTTTATCATTGGGGAAAGAATTGAGCATTATGACCAAAGTTGACTTTTTGGTCAGAGATTGACTTATTGGGTAAATAATTGGTCATTATGTCAAAATTTAACTATTTTGACGTAAAGTGACTTTTTGTTCAAAAGTTGACTTATTGGGTTAATGCGTTGGTTTTTGGTCAAGAATTGACCATTTTATTTAAAGTTGACTTTTTGGTAAAAAGTTGACCTATTTGGTCAATGGGTTGGTCATTAGGTCAAAAAATGACCATTTTGACCAAAGTTGACTTGTTCAAAAGTTGACCTATTTGGTCAATCAGGGGTCATTAGGTCAAAATTTGATAATTTTGACTAAAATTGACTTTTTGGTCAAAAGCTAACCAATTGAGTCAATGAGTTGCTTATTGGGTCAATGTTTGACCATTTTGACCAAGGTTGACTTTTTGGTCAAAACTTTGACCTATTGGGTCAATGGGTTGGTCGTTGGGTCATAGATTGACCATTGTGACCAAAATTGACTTTTTGGTCAAAAGTTGACCTATTAGGTCAATGGGTTTGTCATTGGGTCAAAAATTAACCATTTTGACCATGTTGACTTTTTGGTCAGAGATTGGCTTACTGGGACAATAATTTGTCATTAGGTCAAAATTTGACTCTTTTGACCAAAATTGACTTTTTGTCAAAAGTTGACTAATTGTGTCAATGGGTTGGTCATTGGGTCAAGGATTGAACATTTTAACTAAAGTTGACTTTTTGGTCAATGATTGACTTCTGGGTTAATAAATGGTCATTAGGTTAAAAATTGATTATTTTGACCAAAATTAAATTTTTGTTCAAATGTTGACCCATTGGCTCAACGGGGTGGTCATTGGGTCAGAAATTGAACATTTTGACCAAAGTTAACTTTTTGGTCAAACATTGACATATTTGGTCAATGAGTTGGTAATTGGGTCGAGAATTGGCCATTTTGACTGAAAATGACTTTTTGATCAAAAAATTGATCTATTGTGTCAATGGGTTGGTCATTATTTACAAATTTGATCATTTTGACCAAAGTTGACTTTTTGGTCAAAAGTTGACCTATTTGATCAATGGTTTTGTCATTACGTTAAGGATTGACCATTCTGACCAAAAGTTGGCTTTTTGGTCAGAGATTGACTTATTGGGTCATTAATTCCAAAATTGACTATTTTGACCAAAATTGACTTTTTTGTCAATAATTGACCTATTAGGCCAATGGGTTGGTCATTGGGTCATGGATTGATCATTTTGTCCAAAGTTGACATTTTGGTCAAAAGTTGACCTATTGGATCAATGGGTTGGTCATTTGGTCAAGGATTGACCATTTTGACCAAAGTTGACATTTTGGTCAGAGATTGGCTTACTAGGTCAATAATTGGCCATTAGATCAAAAATTGACCATTTTGACCAAAGTTAACTTTTTGGTCGAATGTTGACCTATTGGGTCAATGTATTTGTCTTTGGGTGAAAGATTAACCATTTTTACCAAAGTTAACTTTTTGGTCAGAGATTGGCTTTCTGGGTCAATAATTGGTCATTAGGTCAAAAGTTGACCTATTTGGTCAATGTGTTTGTAATTGGGTCAAGAATTGACCATTTTGACCAAAGATGAATTTTTTGTTAAAAGTTGATCTATGGGTTGGTCATTGGTTCAAATATTGACCATTTTGACTAAAGTTGACTTTTTGGTCAAAAGTTGACCTATTGGCTCAACGGGTGGTAATTCAGTTAAAATTTGAATATTTTGACCAAAATTAACTATTTGGTCAAAAGTTGCCTATTGGGTCAATGGGTTTGTTAATGGGTCAAAGATTGACCCTTTTGACTACATTTGACATTTTGGTCAGAGATTGATTTATTGAGGCAATAATTGATCATTAGGTCAAAAATTGATTATTTTGAGCAAAATTGAATTTTTGGTCAAAAGTTAACCCATTGGGTCAACGAGGTGGTCTTTGGGTCAGAAATTGACCATTTTGACCAAAGTTGACTTTTTGGTCAAAAATTAACCTTTTTGGTCAAAAATTAACCTATTTGGTCAATGAGTTGATATTTGTGTCAATAATTGACCATTTTGACCAAAGATGACTTTTTTGGTCAAAGGTTGACCTATTGGTTTAATGGGTTGGTCATTGGTTAAAAAATTGATCATTTTGACCAGAGTTGACTTTTTGGTTAAAAGTTGACCTATAGGTCAATGGGTGGTCATTAGCTCAATTTTTTACCAAAATTAATTTCTTGGTCAAAAGTTGATCTATTGGGTCAATGTGTTTGTCATTGGGTCAAGAATTGACCATTTTGACCAAAGTTGACTTTTGGTCAGAGATTGACTTATTGTGTCAATAATTGGTTATTAATTCAAAAATTGACTATTTTCACCAAAGTTGACCTTTTAGTCAAAAGTTGACCTATTGGGTTAATGGGTTGGTTATTGGGTCAAGGATAGGTCATTTTGACCAAAGTTGACTTCTTGGTCAGAGATTGGCTTATTGGGTCAATAATTAGTCATTACGTCAAAAATTGACTTTTTTTACCAAAATTGATTTTTTTGTCAAGAGTTGACCTATTGGGTCAATGGGTTGGTCATTGGGTCAAGCATTGACCATTTTGACTAAAGTTGACTTTCTGGTCAAAAGTTGACCTATTAGGTCAATGAGGCGGTCATTAGGTCGAAAATTAACCATTTTGACCAAAATTACCATTTTGACCAAAATTAACTATTTGGTCAAAAGTTGGCCAATTGGGTCAAAGGGCTTGTCATTGGGTTTAAGATTGACCATTTTGACCTAAGTTGACTTTGTGGTCAGAGATTGATTTATTGGGTCATTAATTGGTCATTAATTCAAAAATTGATTATTTTGACCAAACTTGAATTTTGGTCAAAAGTTGACATATTAGGCCAATGGGTTGGTCATTTGGTCAATGAATGATCATTTTTACCAAAGTTAACCTTTTGGTCAATGGGTTGGTCATTGGGTCAAGGATAGACCATTTTGACCAAAGCTGACTTTTTGGTCAGAGATTGGCTTATTGGGTCAAAAATTGGTCGTAGGTCAAAAATTGACTATATTGACTAAAGTTAATTTTTTTTGTCAAAAGTATACCATTAGGTCAACGGGTGGTCACTGGGTCAGAAATTGACCATTTTGACCAAAGTTGACTTTTTGGTCAAAAGTTGATCTATTTGGTTAATGAGTTGGTAATTAGGTCAAGAATTAACTATTTTGACCGAATATGACTTTTTGGTCAAAAGTTGATCTATTTGGTCAATGTATTAGTCATTGAGTCAGAAATTAATCATTTTGACCAGAGTTGACTTTTTGGTCAAAAGTTAACCGATTCGGTCAATGGGTGGACATTAGGTCAAAAAATTGACTATTTTGATCGAAATTGACTATTTGGTCAAAAGTTGACCTATTGGGTCAATGAGTTTGTCATTGGCTCAAGGATTGATCATTTTGACCAATGTTGACTTTTTGGTCAGAGATTGACTTATTGGGTCAATAATTGGTCATTAATTTAAAAATTAACTATTTTGACCAAAATTGACTTTTTGCTCAAAAGTTGACATATTTGGTCAATGGGTTGGTCATTGGGTCAAGGATTGACCATTTTGATCAAAGTTGACTTTTTGGTCAAAAGTTGACCTTTTAGATCAATGAGGCGGTGATTAGGTCGAAAATTAACCTTTTGACCAAAATTAACTATTTGGTCAAAAGTTGGCCTACTGGGTCAAAGGTTTTGTCATTGGGTCTAGGATTGACCATTTTGACCAAAGTTGACTTTGTGGTCAGAGATTGACTTATTGGGTCGTTAATTGGTCATTAATTCAAAAATTGACTATTTTGACCAAACTTGACTTTTGGTCAAAAGTTGACATATTAGGCCAATGGGTTAGTCATTGGGTCAATGGTTGATCATTTTGACCAAGGTTAACCTTTTGGTCAAAACATGACCTATTGGGTCAATGAGTTGGTCATTGGGTCAAGGAAGACCATTTTGACCAAGGCTGACTTTTTTGTCACAAATTGGCTTATTAGGTCAAAAATTGGTCATTAGGTCAAAAATTGACTATATTGACTAAAATTAAATTTTTTGTCAAAAGTATACCCATTAGGTCAACTGGGTGGTCACTTGGTCAGAAATTGACCATTTTGACCAAAGTTGTCTTTTTGGTCAAAAATTGATTTATTTGGTTAATTAGTTGGTAATTAGGTCAAGAATTAACTATTTTGACCGAAGATTACTTTTTGGTCAAAAGTTGATCTATTTGGTCAATGGATTGGTCATTGGGTACGAAATTAACAATTTTGACCAGAGTTAACTTTTTGGTCAAAAGTTGACCGATTAGGTCAATGGGTGGTCATTAGGTCAAAAAATTGACTTTTTTGACCGAAATTGACTATTTGGTCAGAAGTTGACCTATTGGGTCAATGAGTTTGTCATTGGCTCAAGGATTGATCATTTTGACCAATGTTGACTTTTTGGTCAGAGATTAACTTGTTGGGTCAAAAATTGGTCATTAATTCAAAAATTGACTATTTTTACCAAAATTGAGTTTTTGCTCAAAAGTTGGCCTATTAGGCCAATGGGTTGGTCATTGGGTCAACAATTGATCATTTTGACCAAAGTTGAGTTTTTTGTCAAAAGTTGACCTTTTGGGTCAATGGTTTGTCAATGGATCAAGGATAGACCATTTTGACGAAACATGACTTTTTGGTCAGAGATTGGCTTACTGGGTCAAAAATTGATTATTTTGACCCAAATTGATTTTTTGGTCAAACGTTGACCAATTGGGTCAATAGATTGGTCATCAGGTATATGATTGCCCATTTTGACCAAAGTTGACATTTTTGTCAAAAGTTGACCTATTGGGTTGATCGGTTGGTCATTGGGTCAAGGATTGACCATTTTGACCAATGTTGACTTTTTGGTCAGAGATTGACTTATTGGGTCAATAATTAGTCATTAGGTCAAAAATTGATTATTTTGACAAAAAATAAATTTTAGGTTAAAAAGTTGACCCATAGGTCAAAGTGGTGGTCATTGGGTCAAAAATTGATCATTTTGACCAAAGTTGACTTTTTGGTCAAAAGTTGACCTATTTGGTCAATGAGTTGGTAATTGGGTCAAAAATTGACCATTTATACCAAAGATAGCTTTTTGGTCAAAATTTGATCTATTGGGTCAATTGGTTGGTAATTAGGTCAACAAATAACCATTTTGACCAAAGTTGACTTTTTAGTCAAAAGTTGACCTATTGGATTAATTGGTGGTCATTAGGTCAAAAATTGATTATTTTGGTCAAAATTGACTTTTTGGTCAAAAGTTGACCTATTGGGTCAATGGGTTTGTCATTGCGTCAAGGATTGACCATTTTGACCAAAGTTGACTTTTTGGTCAGAGAATGACTTATTGGGTCAATAATTGGTCATTATGTTAACAATTGACTATTTTGACCAAAATTAAATTATTGGTCAAGAGTTGACCCATTTGGTTAACAGGTTGTTCATTGGGTTAAAAATTGACCATTTTAACCAAAGTAGGTTTTTTGGTCAAAAGTTGATCTATTCTGACCAAAATTCAGTTTTTAGTCAAAAGTTTATCCATTGGGTCAACGAGGTGGTCATTGGGTCCGAAATTGACCAATTTGACCAATGTTGACTTTTTGGTCAAAAGTTGACATATTTTGTCTACGAGTTGGTAATTAGGTCAAGAATTGACCATTTTGATCCAAGCCGACTTTTTAGTTAAAAGTTGACCTATTGGGTGAATGGGTTGGTCATTATTTCAAAATTGACCATTTTGACCAAAGTTGACTTTTTGGTCAAAAGTTTACCTATTGGGTTAATGGGTGGTCATTAGGTCAAAAAATTTACTATTTTGACAAAAATTGACATTTTGGTCAATGGTTGACCTATTGGTTCAATGGCTTTGTCATTGGGTCAAGGATTAACCATTTTGACCAAAGTTGACTTATTGGGGCAATAATTGGTCAATTATTTAAATATTGACTATTTCGACCAAAATTGATTTTTTGGTCAAAAGTTGACCTATTACGCGAATGGGTTGGTCATTGGGCCAAGGATTGATTGTTTTGACCAAAGTTGACTTTTTGGTCGAAAGTTAACCTATTAGGTCATTGGTTTGGTCTTTGTGTCAAGGATCGACCATTTTGACCAAAGTTGACTTTTTGGTCAGAGATTGGCTTACTGGGTCAATAATTGGTTATTTGGTAAAAAATTGACTATTTTGACCAAAATTGACTATTTTGACCAAAATTGACTATTTGGTCAAAAGTTGACCTTTTGGGTAATTGGGTTGACCATTGGGTCAATGATTGACCATTTTGACTAAAGTTGTCTTTTTGGTCAAAAGTTGACCTATTTAGGTCAATGATGCGATCATTAGGTCAAAAATTGACAATTTTAGGTAAAATTGACTTTTTGGTCAAAAGTTGACATATTTGGTCAATGGGCTGGTCATTGTGTTAAAGATTAACCATTTTGGTGAAAGTTGACTTTTTACTTAAAAGTTGACAAACTGGGTCAATAGGTTGCTCATTAGATTAAGGATTGATCTTTTTCACCAAAGTTGACATTTAGGTCATTGTGTCAGAAATTCACCATTTTGACCAAATTTGACTTTTTGGAAAAAAGTTAACCTTTTGGGTCAATGAGTTGGTCATTAGGTAAAAAAATTACAATTTTGACCAAAATTAACTTTTTGGTCGTTAGTTGTCCTTTTGGGTAAATGAGTTCGTCATTAGGTCAAGGACTGACCATTTTGACCAAAGTTGACTTTTTGGTCAAAAGTTGACCTCTATGGTCAATGGGTTGGTAAATGGGTCAAGAATTCACCATTTTGACCAAAGTTAACTTTTTGGTCAAAAGTTGACCAATTGGGTCAATAATTGGTCATTAAGTCAAAAATTTACTCTTTTGACCAAAATTCGATCTATTGGATCAATGTGTTGTTCATTGCGTCAAGGATTTACCATATTGACCAAAGTTGACTTTTTGGTCAAAAGTTGACCTATTGGGTCAATGTGTTTCTCATTGGGTCAAGGATTGATCATAACTACCAAAGTTGACATTTTGGTCAGAGTTTAACTTATTGGGTTAATAATTGGTCATTAAGTCAAAAAACAAACTATTTTGACCAAAATTGTCTTTTTGTTCAAAAGTTGACTTACTGGGTCAATGCGTTGGTCATTGGGTTAAGAAATGACCATTTTAACAAAAGTTGACTTTTTGGCCAAAAGTTGACCTATTGGATCAATGGATTTAAAATTGACCATTTTGACCAAAGCTACTTTTTTGGAAAAAGTTGACCTATTTAGTCAATGAGTGGTCATTAGGTCAAAATTTAACTATTTTGACCAAAATTGACTTTTTTGTCAAAAGATGACCTATTGGGTCAATGGTTTGGTCATTGGGTCAAGGTTTGACCATTTTGACCAAAGTTGACTTTTTGGTCAAAAGTTCACCTATTAGGTATGTGGGTTGGTCATTTGGTCAGAAATTGACCATTTTGACCAAAGTTGATTTTTTGGTCCAATGGTTTTATCATTGGGTCAAAGATTAACCATTTTGACTAAAGTTAACTTTTTGGTCAGAGATTGGCTTACTGGGTCAATAATTGGTCATTAGGTTAAAAATTGACTTTTTTGACGAAAATTGACATTTTAATCAAAAGATGATCTATTGGGTCAATGGTTGGTCATTGCGTCAAGGATTGACCTTTTTTTCTAAAGTTGACTTTTCGGTCGAAAGTTGACTGATTGGGTCAATGGTTTCGTCGTTGGGTCAAGGATTGATCTTTTTTACCAAAGTTGACTTGTTGGTCAGTGATTGACTTATTGAGTCAATAATTGGTCATCAGGTCAAAAATTAAATATTTTATCCAAAACTAAATTTTTGGTCAAAAGTTGACCCATTGGGTCAACGGGGTTGTCATTTGGTCAGAAATTAACCATTTTAACCAAAGTTGACTTTTCTGTCAAAGTTGACCTATTTGGTCAATGAGTTGGTAAATTGGTCAAGAATTGTCCATTTTGACCTAAGATGACTTTTTGCTCAAAAGTTGATATATTAAGTCAATGGGTTAGTCATTGGGTCAAAAATTGACCATTTTGACCAAAGTTGAGTTTTTGGTCAAAAGTTAACCTATTAGGTCAATGGGTAGTCATTATGTCAAATATTGACTATTTTGATCAAAATTAACTTTTTGCTCAAAAGTTGATTGATTGGGACAACGGGTTTGTCATTAGGTCAAGGATTGACCATTTTGACCAAAGTTGACTTTTTGGTCAGAGATTGACTTATTAGGTCAATCATTGGTCATTAATTCAAAAATTGACAATTTTGACCAAATTAATTGTTTTTCAAAAGTTAACCCACTAGTTCAACGATGTAGTCATTGTGTCAGAAATTGTTCATTTAGACCAAAGTTGATTTTTTTGTCAAAATTTGACCTATTTGGTCAATGAGTTGGTAATTTGTTCAAGAATTGATCAGTTTGACCAAAGATGACTTTTTGGTCAAAATTTGACCTATATGGTCAATGGGTTGGTCATTGGGTTAAAAAATGACCATTTTGACCAAAGTTGACCTTCTGGTCAAAAATTGACTTATTGGGTCACTGGGTGGTCATTATGTCAGAAATTGACTATTTTGACCAACGTTGAATTTTTTTCAAAATTTATCCCATTGGGTAACCGGGGTGGTCATTGGGTCAGAAATTGAACATTTTGGTCAAAGTTAGCTTTTTGGTCAAAAGTTGACCTATTTGGTTAATGAGTTGTTAATTGTGTTAAGAATTGACCTTTTTTACCAAAGATGACTTTTTAGTCAAAAGTTAACCTGTTGGGTCAATGGGTTGGTCAATGCGTCAAAAATTGTCCATTTTAACCAAAGTTGACTTTTTGGTCAAAAGTTGACCTATTGGGTCAATGAACGGTCATTTGTTCAAAAATTAACTATTTTGACCAAAACTGACTTTTTGGTCAAAAGTTGACCTATTTGGTCAATGGGTTTGTCATTGGGTCAAGTATTGACCATTTTGACAAAAGTTGACTTTTTGGTCAGAGATTGACTTATTGGGTCAATAATTGGTCACTAATTCAAAAATTGATTATTTTGACTAAAATTGATTTTTTGATCAAAAGTTAATGTTTTAGGACAATGGGTTGGACAATGGGTTAAGGATTAATCATTTTGACCAAAGTTGACTTTTTGGTCAAAAGTTGACCTATTGGGTCAATGGGTTGGTTATTGGGTCAAGGATTGACCATTTTGACTAAAATTGACTATTTGGTTATGGATTTGTTTACTTGGTCAATAATTGGTCATTAGATCAAAAAATGACTATTTTAACAAAAATTGACTTATTGGTCAAAAGTTGACCTATTGGGTTAATGTGTTGGTCATTGGGTCAAGGATTGACCATCTTGACCAAAGTTATCCTTTTGGTCAAAAATTGACCTATTTAGGTCAGTAAGGCGGTCATTAGGTCAAAAATTGAAAATTTTGAGCAAAGTTGACGTTTTGGTCAAAAGTCGACCTATTGGGTCAATGGGTTGGTCATTGGGCGAAGGATTGACCATTTTGACCAAAGTCAACTTTAGTCAGAAATTACGTCAACAATTAGTCATTAGGTCAAAAATTGAATATTTTAACCAAAATTTACTTTTTGGTCAAAAGTTGATCTATTTTGACCAAAATTGAATTTTTGGTCAAAAGTTAACCCATAGGGTCAATGGCGTGGTCATTGAGTTAGAAATTGACCATTTTGACCATAGTTGTCTTTTTCGTCAAAATTTAACGTATTTGGTCAATGAGTTGGTAATTAGGTCAAGAATTGACAATTTTGACCAAAGATGACTTTTTGGTCAAAAGTTGTCCTATTGGGTCAATGGGTTGGTCATTGGGTAAAAAATTAACCATTTTGATAAAAGTTGACTTTTTGGTCAATAGTTGACATATTGGGTCGATGGGTGATCATTAGGACAAAAATTGACTATTTTGACCAAAATTGATTTTTTGGTCAAAAGTTGACCTATTGTGCAATGAGTTTGTCATTGGGTCAAGGATTAACCATTTTGACCAAAGTTGACTTTTTGGTCAGAGATTGACTCATTAGGTCAATAATTGGTCATTAATTCAAAAATTGACTATTTTGGTCATTAGCACAAAAATTATTATTTTGACCAAAATTAAATTTTTGGTCAAAAGTTGACCCATTTGTTCAATGGGGTGGTCATTGGGTCAAAACTTGACCATTTTGACTGAAGTTGACTTTTTGGTTAAAAGTTTACCAATTTGGCCAAAGAGTTGGTAATTGGGTCAAGAATTGATCATTTTGACCAAAGATGACTTTTCGGTCAAAAGTTTATCTATTGGGACAATGGGTTAGTCATTGGGTTGAAAATTTACCATTTTGACCAAAGCTTACATTTTGGTCACAAGTTGACATATTGGGTCAATGGGTGGTCATTCTGTCAAAAATTTACAATTTTGACCAAAATTGACTATTTGGTAAAAAGTTAACCTATTGGGTCAATGGGTTTGTCTTTGGGTCAAGGATTGATCTTTTTGACCAATGTTGACTTTTTGGTCTGAGATTGACTTATGGGGTCAATAAATGGTCATTAATTTCAATATTGACAGTTGTGACCGAAATTGTCTTTTTGGTCAAAATTTGACCTATTAGGCCAATGGGTTGGTCATTGGGTAGAGGATTGATCATTTTGACCAAAGCCGACTTTTTGGTCAAAAGTTGACCTATTGGGTCAATGGGTTGGTCATTTGGTCAAGTATTGAGCATTTTGACCAATGTTAACTTTTTTGCCAGAGATTGGCTTACTGGGTCAACAACTGGCCATTAGTTCAAAAATTGACAATTTTGACCAAAGTAGATTTTTTGGTCAAAAGTTGACCAATTGGGTCAATGTGTTTGTCATTGGGTCGAAGATTAACCTTTTTTACCAAAGTTAACTTTTTGGTCAGAGATTGGCTTACTGGGTCAATAATTGGTCATTAGGTTAAAAATTAACTATTTTCACCAAAATTAACTTTTTGGTCAAAAGATAACCTATTCGGTCAATGGGTTAGTCATTGGATCAAGGATTGACCATTTTGACTAAAGTTGACCTTTTGGTCAAAAGTTGACCTATTGGGTCAATGGGTTGGTCATTGGGTCAAGGATTGACCATTTTGACCAAAGTTGACTTTTATGTCAGTGATTTACTTATTGGGTCAATAATTGGTCATTAGGTTAAAAATTGATTATTTTGACCAAAATTAAATTATTGGTCAAAAGTTGACCAATTGAGTCAACAGTGTGGTCATTGGGCCAGAAATTGACCATTTTGGCCAAAGTTAATTTTTTGGTCAAAGGTTGACCTATTATGTCAATGAGTTTGTAATGGTGTCAAGAATTGACCATTTTGACTGAAGATGACTTTTTGGTCAAAAGTTGATCTATTGAGTCGATGATTTGGCCACTGGGTTAAAAATTGACCTTTTTGGCCAAAGTTAACTTTTTGATCAAATGTTGACCTTTAGTTTCAATGGGTGGTTATTAGGTGAAAAATTAACTATTTTGACCAAATTTGCCTTTTTAGTCAAAAGTTGACCTACTGGGCATCGAGTTTGTCATTGGGTCAAGGATTGACCTTTTTGACCAAAGATAACTCTTTGGTCAAAGATTGACTTATTGGGTCAATAATTGGTCATTAATTTAAATATTGACTATTTTGGTCATTAGGTAAAAAAATAATTACTTTGACCCAAAATAAATTTTTGGTCAAAAGTTGACCCATTGGGTCAATGGGGTGGTCATTGGATCAGAAATTGACCATTTTGACCAAAGATGACTTTTTGGTCAAAAGTTGACCTATTCGGTCGATGTGTTTGTAATTGGGTCAAGAATTGACCATTTTGATCAAAGATGAATTTTTGGTTAAAAGTGAATCTATGGGTTAGTCATTGGTTCTAAAATTGACCATTTTGACCAAAGTTGAATTTTTGGTCAAAAGTTGACCTATTGGCTCAATGGGTAATTCAGTCAAAAATTGACTATTCTGACCAAAATTAACTATTTTGTTAAAAGTTGACCTATTGGGTCAATGGAGTTGTCATTGTCTCAAGGATTGACCATTTTGACCACAGTTGACATTTTGGTCAGAGATTGACTTATTGAGGCAATAAGTGGTCATTAGGTCAAAAATTGATTATTTTGACCAAAATTAAATTTTTGGTCAAAAGTTAACTTATTGGGTCAACGGGGTGGTCATTGGGTCAGAAATTGACCATTTTGACCAAAGTTGACTTTTTGATCAAAAGTTAACCTATTTGGTCAATGAGTTAGTAATTGTGTCAAGAATTACCAATTTAACTAAAGATGACTTTTTTGGTCAAAAGTTGACAAATTGAGTAAATGGGTTGGTCAATGGGTAAAAAATTGACCATTTTGACCAGAGTTGACTTTTTGGTCAAAAGTTGACCTATTGGGTCAATGGGTGGTTATTAGGTCAATTTTTTACCAAAATTAATTTTTTGGTCAAAAGTTGACCTATTGGGTCAATGTCTTTTTCATTAAGTCAAGAATTGACCATTTTGACCAAAGTTGACTTTTGGTCAGAGATTGACTTGTTGTGTCAATAATTGGTCATTAATTCAAAAATTGACTATTTTCCCCAAAGTTCACCTTTTAGTCAAAAGTTGACCTATTGGGTCAATGGGTTGGTCATTGTGTCAAGGATACACCATTTTCACCAATGTTGACTTTTTGGTCAGAGATTGGCTTATTGGCTCAATAGTTAGTCATTACGTCAAAAATTGACTATTTTGACCTAAGTTGATTTTTTGGTCAAAAGTTGACCTATTGGGTCAATGGGTTCGTCATTGGGTTAAGGATTGACCATTTTGACCAAAGTTGACTTTTTGGTCAAAAGTTAACCTAATGGGTCAATGGGTTGGTCATTGGGTCAAGGATTGGCCATTTTGACCAATGTTGACTTTTCGGTCAAAGATTGACCTATTGGGTCAATAATTGGTCATTAGGTCAAAAATTAATTATTTTAACCAAAATTAAATTTTTTGTCAGAAGTTGACACATCGGGTCAACGGGGGGTCATAGGGTCAGAAATTGACCATTTTAATGAAAGTTGCCTTTTTGGTCCAAAGTTGACCTATTTGGTCATATAGTTGGTAATTGGTCAAGAATTGAGCATTTTGACCAAAGATGACTTTTTGTTCAAAAGTTGATCTATTATGTCAATGGGTTGGTCATTGGGTCAAAAATTAACCATTTTGACCAAATCTGATTTTTTGGTCAAAAGTTGACCTATTGGGTTAATGGGTGGTCAAAAGGTCAAAAATTGACTATTTTAATAAAAATTTACTTTTTGGTCAAATGTTGACCTATTAGGTAAATGGGTTTGTCGTTGGGTCAAGGATTGACCATTTTGACCTAAGTTGACTTTTTGTGAGAGATTGACTTATTGGGTCAATAATTGGTCATTAATTCAAAAATTGACTATTTTGACCAAAGTTGAACTTTTAGTCAAAAGTTGACTTTTTGGGTCAACGGGTTGGTCATTGGGTCAAGGATAGGCCATTTTGACCAAAATTGACTTTTTGGTCAGAGATTGGCTTACTAGGTCAATAATTAGTCATTAGATCAAAAATTAATATTTTTGACCAAAACTATTTTTTTGGTCAAAAGTTGACCTTTTGGGTCAATGGGTGGTCATTGGTTCAGAAATTGACCATTTTGACCAAAGTTTACTTTTTGGTCAAAAGTTAACCTATTTGGTCAATTAGTTGGTAATTGAGTCAAGAATTGAGCATTTTGACCAAAGATGACTTTTTGGTCGAATGTTGATCTACTGGGTCAATGGGTTCGTCATTGGGTCAAAAATTGACCATTTTGACCTTAGTAGACTTTTTGGTCAAATGTTGACCTATTGAGTTAATGATTGTCAAAAGTTCAAAAATTAACTTTTTGGTCAAATGTTGATCTATTAGGTCAATAGGTTTGTAATTTTTGTGAGAGATTGACCATTTCGACAGAGGTTGACTTTTTTGTCAGAGATTGACTTATTATGTCAATAATTGCTCATTAATTCAAAAATAGATAATTTTGAGCAAAATGGAATTTTTGTTCAAAAGTTAACTCATTGGGTCATTGGGGTGGTCATTTGGTCTGAAATTGACCATTTTAACCAAAGATGACTTTTTGCTCAAAAGTTGACCTACTTGGTCAAAGGGTGGGTCATTCGGTCAAAAAATGACCATTTTGACCAAAGTTGACTTTTTAGTCAAAAGTTGAGCTATTTGGTCAATGAGGCGGTCATTAGGTCGAAAATTGACCTTTTTGACCAAAATTAACTATTTGGTCCAAAGTTGGTCTATTGGGTCAAAGGGTTTGTTATTGGGTTTAGGATTGACCATTTTGACCAAAGTTGACTTTGTGGTCAGAGATTGACTTATTTGGTCATTAATTGGGCATTAATTCAAAAACTCACTATTTTGACCAAACTTGACTTTTTTGTCAAAAGTTGACATATTAGGTCAATGGGTTGGTCATTGGGTCAATAAATGATCATTTTGACCAAAGTTAACCTTTTGGTCAAAACATGACCTATTGGGTCAATGGGTTGGTCATTGGGTCAAGGATAGACCATTTTGACCAAAGCTGACTTTTTGGATAGAGATTGGCTTATTGGGTCAATAATTGGTCATTAGGTAAAAAGTTGACTATTTTGACTAAGATTAAATTTTTTTGTCAAAAGTATACCCATTAGGTCAACGGGGTGGTCATTGGGTCAGAAATTGACCATTTTGACCAAAGTTGACTTTTTGGTCAAAAGTTGATCTATTTGGTTAATGAGTTCGTAATTTGGTTAAGAATTGACAATTTTGACCGAAGATAATTTTTGGTCAAAAGTAAATCTATTTGTTCAATGGGTTGGTCATTGGGTCAGAAATTAACCATTTTAACCAGAGTTGACTATTTGGTCAAATGTTGACTGATTAGGTCAATGGGTGGTCATTAGGTCAAAAAATTGATTATTTTGACCAAAATTGACTATTTGGTCAAAAGTTGACCTATTGGGTCAATGAGTTTGTTATTGGCTTAAGGATTGACCATTTTGACCAAAGTTGACTTTTAGTCAGAGATTGACTTATTGGGTCTATAATTGGTCATTAATTCAAAAATTAAGTATTTTGACCAAAATTGACTTTTTGGTCAAAAGTTGACCTATTAGGCCAATGGGTTGGTCATTGGGTCAAGAATTGATCATTATGACCAAAGTTGACTTTTTGGTTAAAAGTTGACCTATTGGGTCAATGGGTTTGTCATTGGGTCAAGGATAGACCATTTTGACAAAACTTGACTTTTTTGTCAGAGATTGGCTTACTGGGTCAATAATTGGTCATTAGGTCAAAAATTGATTTTTTTGACCAAAATTAATTTTTTGGTCAAAAGTTAACCAATTGGGCCAATAGGTTGGTCATCGGGTCTAGGATTGCCCATTTTTACCAAAGTTTAAATTTTTGTCAAAAGTTATCCTTTTGGGTCAATGAGTTGGTCATTGGATCAAGGACTGACCATTTTAACCAATGTTGACTTTTTGGTCAAAGATTAACTTATTGGGTCAATAATTGGTCATTATGTCAAAGATTGATTATTTTGACCAAAGTTAAATTTTTGGTTAAAAGTTGACCCAATGTGTCGACGGGGTGGTCATTGGGTCAAAAATTGATCATTTTGACCAAAGTTGACTTTCTGCTCAAAAGTTGACCTATTTGGTCAATGAGTTAGTAATTGGGTAAAAACTGACCATTTATACCAAAGATAGCTTTTTGGTCAAAATTTGATCTATTGGGCCAATGGTTTGGTCATTAGGTCAAAAAATAACCATTTTAACCAAAGTTGACTTTTTAGTCAAAAGTTGACCTATTGGATTAATTGGTGGTCATTAGGTAAAAAATTGACTATTTTGGCCAAATTTGACTTTTTGGTCAAAAGTTAACCTATTTGGTCGATCGGTTTGTCATTGGGTCAAGGATTGACCATTTTGACCAAAGTTGACTTTTTGGTTAGGGAATGACTTATTGCTTCAATAATTGGTCATTAAGTAAAAATTGATTATTTTGACCAAAATTAAATTATTGGTTGAAAGTTGACCCATTTGGTCAACGGGTTGTTCATTGGGTCAAAAATTGACCATTTTGACCAAAGTTGACTTTTTGGTTAAAAGTTGATCTTTTTTGACCAAAATTGAATTTTTGGTCAAAAGTTAACCCATTGGGTCAACGGGGTGATCATTGGGTCTGAAATTGACTATTTTGACCAAAGTTGACTTTTTAGTCAAACATTAACATATTTGGTCAATGAGTGAGTAATTGGGTCAAAAATTTAACATTTTGATCCAATATGACTTTTTAGTTAAAAGTTGACATAATGGGTCAATGGGTTGGTCATTGTTTCAAAAATTGACTATTTTCACCAAAGTTGACTTTTTGGTCAAAAGTTGACCTATTGGGTTAATGGGTGGTCATTAAGTCAAAAATTGACTATTTTCACCAAAAAAGTCTTTTTGGTCAAAGGTTGACCTATTAGGTCGATGGCTTTGTCATTGGGTCAAGGATTAACCATTTTGTCCAAAGTTGAGTTATTGGGTCAATAATTAGTCATTAATTTAAATATTGACTATTTCGATTAAAATTGACTTTTTGGACTAAAGTTGACCTATTAGGCCAATGGGTTGGTGATTGGGTCAAGGATTGATCATTTTGACCAAAGTTGACTTTTTGTTCAAAAGTTGACCTATTGGTTCAATGGGTTGGTCTTTGGATCAAGGATTGAACATTTTGACCAAAGTTGACTTTTTGGTCAGAGATTGGACTTCACTGGGTCAATAATTGGTCATTTTGTCAAAAATTGACTATTTTGACCCAAATTGACTATTTTTTCCAAAATTGACTATTTCGTCAAAGGTTGGCCTATTGGGTAAATGGGTTGGTCATTGGGACAACGATTGACCATTTTGACCAAAGTTGTCTTTTTGGTCAAAAGTTCACCTATTTAGGTCAATGAGGCGGTCATTAGGTCAAAAATTGAAAATTTTGAGCAAATTTGATTTTTTGGTCAAAAGTTGACATATTGGGTCAATGAGTTGGTAATCTGATCAAGAAATGATATTTTGGCCCAATATGACTTTTTAGTCAAAAGTTGACATATTGGGTCATTGGGTTAGTCATTGTTGCAAAAATTGACTATTTTGACCAAAGTTGACCTTTTGGTCAAGAGTTGACTCATTGGGTCAATGGGTGGTCATTAGGTCGAAAATTGACTATTTCGAACAAAATTGATTTTTTAGTAAAAAATTGACCTTTTGGATCAATGGGTTTGTCCTTGGGTCAAGAATTGACAATTTTGACCAAAGTTAACCTTTTGGTCAAACATTGAATTATTGGGTCAATAATTGGTCATTATATTAAATATTAACTATTTTGGACCAAATTAACTTTTTGGTCAAAAGTTGACCTATTAGGCTAATGGGTTGGTCATTGGATCAAGGATTGATCATTTTAACCAAAGTTGGTTTTTTGGTCAAAGTTGATCTATTGTGTTAATGGGTTAGTCATTTGGTCAAAAAATTGACCAATTTAATCAAAGTTGACTTTTTGGTCAAAAGTTGACCAATTGAGTTAATGAGTGGTCATAAGGTCAAAAATTGACTATTTTAAAAAAAATGACTTTTTGGTCTGACCTATTAGGTCGGGTTTGTCATTAGGTAAAGGATTGACCATTTTGACCAAAGTTGAATTTTTGGTCAAAAGTTAACTCATTGGGTCAATGGGGTGGTCATTGGGTTAAAAATTGACAATTTTGACCAAAGTTGACTTTTTGATTAAAAGTTGACATATTTGGTCAATGAGTTGATAATTTGGTCAAGAATCGACCATTTTGACCAATAATGACTTATTTGTCAAAAGTTGACCTACTGGGTCAATGGGTTAGTCATTTGGTAAAAAATTGACCGTTGTGACCAAAGTTGACTTTTTGGTCAAAAGTTGACCTATTAGGTCAATGGGAGGTCATTATGTCAAAAATTGACTATTTTGACTAAAATTAACTATTTAGTCAAAAGTTGACCTATTTGGTCAAAGGATTTGTCATTGGGTCTAGGATTGACCATTTTGACCAAAGTTGACTTTGTGATCAGAGATTGACTTATTGGATCTTTAATTGGTCATTAATTCAGAAATTGACTATTTTGACCAAAATTAACTTTTTTGTCAAAGTTGAGCTATTAGGCCAATGGGTTGGTCATTCGGTCAACAATTGATCATTTAGACCACAATTGACCTTTTAGTCAAAAGATGACTTATTAGGTCAATGGGTTGGTCATTGGGTTAAGGATAAACCATTTTTACTAAAGTTGACTTTTTGGTCAGAGATTGGCTTACTGGGTCAATAATTGGTCATCAGGTCAAATTTTGACCATTTTGACTAAAATTAATTTTTTGTCAAAAGTTTAACCAATGGGTCAACGAGGTGGTAATTAGGTCAAAAATTGATAATTTTGATCAAAGTTGACATTTTAGTTAAAAGTTGACTTATGGGTTGGTCATTAGGTCAAAAACTGACTATTTTGACAAAAAATGAATTGTTGGTCAAGAGTTGACCTATTAGGTCAACGGGTTTGTCTTTGGGTCAAGGATTGACCATTTTAACCAATGTTGACTTTTTGGTAAGAGATTGACTTATTGGGTCAAAAATTGGTCATTAGGTCAAAAATTGACTATTTTGACCTAAATTGAATTTGTTGTCAAAAGTTAACCCATTGGGTCAGAAACTGACCATTTTGACCAAACTTAACTTTTTGGTGAAAAGTTGACCTTTTTGGTTAATGAGTGTATAATTGTGTTAAGATTTGACCATTTTAACCAAAGATGACTTTTTGTCAAAAGTTAACCTATGGGGTCAATGGATTATTCATTGCGTCAAAAATTGACCATTTTGACTAAAGTTGACCTTTTGGTCAAAAGTTGACCTATTGGGTCAATGGGTGGTCATTTGGTCAAAAATTGACTATTTTGACCAAAATTAATTTTTTGGTCAAAAGTTAACCTATTGGGTCAATGAGTTTGTCATTGGGATAAGTATTGACCATTTTGACCAAAGTTGACTTTTTATTCAGAGATTGACTTATTGGGTCAATAATTGGTCATTAATTCATATTTAACTATTTTCACTAAAATTGACTTTTTGGTCAAAAGTTGACCTATTAGGCTAATGGGTTGGTCATTCGGTCAAGGATTGATCATTTTTACCAAAGTTGAAATTTTTGTTAAAAGTTGATCTATTAGGTCAACGAGTTGGTTATTGGGTCAAGGATTAACCATTTTTTCAAAGTAGACTTTTTGGTTAGAGATTTGATTACTGGGTCAATATTTGGTCATTAGGTAAAAAATTGACTATGTTGACCAAAATTGACTTTTTGGTCAAAGTTGACCTATTGGGTCAATGAGTTGATCGTTGGGTCAAGGATTGACCATTTTGACCGAAATTGTCTTTTTGGTCAATCATTGACCTATTTAGGTCAATGAGGCCGTCATTTAGGTCAATGAGGCCGTCATTAGGTCAAACAATGATAATTTTGAGCAGAATTGACTTTTTGGTCAAAAGTTGACCTATTAGGTCAATGGATTGGTAATTGGGTCAAGGATTAACCATTTTGGCCAAAGATAACTTTTTAGTCAAAAGTTGACAAATTGGGTCAATGGGTTGGTCATTGAATAAAGGATTGACCATTTTCACCAAAGTTGACATTTAGGTCATTGTGTCAAAAATTGACCATTTTTACCAGATTTGACTTTCTGCTTAAAAGTTGACATTTTAGGTCAATGAGCTAGTCATCAGGTAAAAAATTGACAATTTTGACTAGAATTGTCGTTTTGATCTAAAGTTGTCCATTGGGTCAATGCGTTGGTCGTTGGGTCAAGGATTGACCATTTTGTCCAAAGTTAACCTATTGGGTCAATAGTTGGTAAATAAGTCAAAAATTTACTATTTTGACCAAAATTGACTTTTTGGTCAAAGGTCATCTATTGGGTCAGTGGGTTGGTCGTTGGGTCAAGAATTTACAGTTTTGACCAAAGTTGTCTTTTTGTTCAAAAGTTGACCTGTTGGGTCAATGGTTTTGTCATTGGGGAAAGAATTGACCATTATGGCCAAAGTTGATTTTTTGGTCAGAGATTGACTTACTGGGTAAATAGTTGGTCATTAGGTCAAAATTTAACTATTTTGACGAAAAGTGACTTTTTGTTCAAAAGTTGACTTATTGGATCAATGCATTGGTTTTTGGTCAAGAATTGACCAATTTGTTTAAAGTTGACTTTTTGTTCAAAAGTTGACTGTTGGTCAATGGGTTGGTCAGTGGGTCAAAAATTGACCATTTTGACCAAAGTTGACTTGTTGTTCAAAAGTTGACCTATTTTGTGAATGGGGGGTCATTTGGTCAAAATTTGACCAAAATTGAATTTTTGCTCAAAAGTTAACCTATTGTGTCAATGAGTTTGTTTTTGGGTCAAGGTTTGACCATTTCGACCAAAGTTGACTTTTTGGTCAAAAGTTGACTTATTGGGTCAATGGGTTGGTCGTTGGGTCATAGATTGACCATTTTGACCAAAAATGACTTTTTGGTCAAAAGTTAACATATTAGGTCAATGGGTTTGTCATTGGCTCAAAAATTAACCATTTTGACCAAGTTGACTTTTTGACGAAAGATTGACTTATTGTGTCAATAATTTGTCATTAAATCAAAATTTGACTATTTTGACCAAAATTGACTTTTTTGTAAAAAGTTGACCAATTGAGTCAATGGGTTGGTCATTGGGTCAAGGATTGATAATTTTGACTAAAGTTGACTTTTTGGTCAGTGATTGACTTATGGGTTAATAAATGATCATTAGGTCAAAAATTGATTATTTTGACCAAAATTAAATTTTTGGTCAAAAGTTAAGCCATTGGGTCAACGGGGTGGTCAGTGCTTCAGAAATTTAACATTTTGACCAAAGTTAACTTTTTGGTCAAAAGTTTACCTATTTGGTCAATGAGTTGGAAATTGGGTCAAGAATTGACCATTTTAACTCAAGATGACTTTTTAATCAAAAATTGATCTATTGTGTCAATGGGTTGGTCATTATTTACTAAATTGACCATTTTGACCAAAGTTGACTTTTTGGTCAAAAGTTCACCTATTTGATCAATAGGTGGTCATTAGGTCAAAAATTGACTATTTTGACCAAAATTGACTTTTTAGTCAAAAGTTAACCTATTGGGTCAATGGTTTTGTCATTGCGTCAATGATGGACCATTTTGACCAAAAGTTGGCTTTTTGGTCAGAGATTGACTTATTGGGTTAATAATTGGTCATTAATTCCAAAATTGACTATTTTGACCAAAATTGACTTTTTTGTCAAAAGTTGACTTATTAGGCCAATGGGTTGGTCATTAGTTCAAGGATTGATCATATTGACAAAAGTTGACTTTTTGGTCAAAAGTTAATCTATTAGGTCAATGAGTTGGTCATTGGGTCAAGGATTGATCATTTTGACCAAAGTTGACTTTTTTGTCAGAGATTGGCTTACTGGTTCAATAATTGGTCAGTACGTCAAAAATTAACTATTTTGACCAAAATTGACTTTTTAGTCAAAAGTTGAACTCTTTTTACCAAAATTCAATTTTTGGTTAAAAGTTAACCCATTGGGTCAATGGGGTGGTTATTAGGTCAGAAATTGACCATTTGACCAAAGTTGTCTTTTTAGTCAAAAGTTGACTTATTTGATCAATGAGTTTGTAATTGGGTCAAGAATTGAGAATTTTGACCAAAGATGACTTTTTTGTCAAAAGCTGACCTTTTAGGTCAATGGGTTGGTCATTGGGTTAAAAATTGACCATATTGACAAAAGTTGACTTTCTGGGCAAAAGTTAACATATTGGTTTAGTGGGTAGTCACTAGGTCAAAATTCACTATTTTGACCAAAATTAACTTTTTGGTCAAAAGTTGACCTATTGGATCAAAGGGTTTGTCATTTGGTCTAGCATTTACTTTGTGGTCAGAGATTGACTTATTGGGTCAATGGGTTGGTCATTGGGTCAAAAATTGACCATATTGGCCAAAGTTGACTTTTTGGTCAAAAGTTGACCTATTGTGTCAATGGGTGGTCATTTAGTCAAAAATTGACTATTTTGACCAAGTCAAAAGTTGACCTATTGGGTCAAAGGGTTTGTCATTGGGTCTAGGATTCACCATTTTGTAAAAAGTTGACTTTGTGTTCAGAGATTAACTTATTGGGTCATTAATTGGTCATTAATTCAAAAATTGATTATTTTGAGCAAAATTGACTTTTTGGCCAAAAGTTGACCTATTAGTCCAATGGGTTGGTCATTGAGTGAAGGATTGATCATTTTGACCGAAGTTAACTTTTTGGTCAAAAGTTGACCTATTGGTCAATGGGTTGGTCACTGGGTCAAGGATTGACCTATTTGACCAAAGTTGACTTTTTAATCAAAAGTTGACTTTTTAATCAAAAGTTGACTTTTTAATCAAAAGTTGACAAATTGGGTCAATGGATTGGTCTTTGAATCAAGGATTGACCATTTTCACCATAACTCACATTTAGGTCATTGTGTAAAAAATTGACAATTTTAATAAAATTTGACTTTTTGGTCAAAAGTTGACATTTTGGGTTAATGAGGTGGTCATTGGGTAAAAAATTGACCATTTTGATAAAAATTGACTTTTTCGTTAATAGTTGACATATTGGGTCAATGGGTGATCATTAGGTCAAAATTGACTATTTTGACCAAAAATGACTATTTGGTCAAAAGTTGACCTATTGGGCATTGGGTTTGTCATTGGTTCAAGGATTATTTTTGACCAAAGTTGACTTTTTGGCCAGAGATTGACTTATTGGGTCAATAATTGGTCATTAATTCAAAAATTGACTATTTTGGTCATTAGGACAAAAATTAATTATTTTGACCAAAATTAAATTTTTGGTCAAAAGTTGACCCATTGGTTCAACGGGGTGGTCATTGGGTCAGAAATTGACCATTTTGACCGAAGTTGACTTTTTGGTCAAAAGTTAACTGATTTGGTCAATGAGTTGGTAATTAGGTTAAGAATTGACCATTTTGACCAAAGATGACTTTTTGGTCAAAAGTTGATCTATTAGGACAATGGGTTAGTCATTGAGTTAAAAATTTACCATTTTCACCAAAGTTTACTTTTTGGTCAAAAGTTGACATATTGGGTCAATGGGTGGTCACTCTGTCAAAAATTTACAATTTTGACAAAAATTGACCATTTGGTAAAAAGTTGACCAATTGGGTCAATGGGTTCATTATTGGGTCAAGGATTGACCATTTTGACCAAAGTTAACTTTTTGGTCAGAGATTGACTTATGGGGTCAATAAATGGTCATTAATTTAAATATTGACTATTTTGACCAAAATTGTCTTTTTGGTCAAAAGTTAATCTATTAGACCAATGGGTTGGTCATTGGGTCAAGGATTGATCATTTTGACCAAAGTTGACTTTATGGTCAAAAGTTGATCTATTAGGTCAATGGGTTGGCGATTTGGTGAAGGATTAACCATTTTGACCAAAGTTGACTTTTTGGTCAGAGATTGGCTTATTGGATCAATAATTGGTCATTAGGTCAAAAATTGACCATTTTGACCAAAGTTGACTTTTTGGTCAAAAGCTGACCTATTAGGTCAATGTGTTTGTCATTAGGTCAAAGATTAACCAATTTTACCAATGTTAACTTTTTGGTCAGAGATTGGCTTACTGTCAATATTTTGTCATTAGGTCAAAATTAACTATTTTGACAAAAATTGACTTTTTGGTCAAAAGATAACCTATTGGGTCAATGGGTTGGTCATTGGGTCAAGGATTGACCATTTTGACTAAAGTTGACTTTTTGGTCAAAAGTTGACCTATTGGGTCAATGGGTTGGTCATCTAGTCAAGGATTGACCATTTTGACCAAAGTTAACTTTTTGGTCAGTGATTGACTTATTGGGTCAATAATTGGTCATTAGGTTAAAAATTGATTATTTTGACCTAAATTAAATTATTGGTCAAAAGTTGACCCATTGAGTCAACGGGGTGGTCATTGAGTCAGAAATTGACCATTTTGACCAAAGTTGACTTTTTGGTCAAAAGTTGACTTATTATGTCAATGAGTTTGTAATTGGGACAAGAATTGACCATTTTGACTGAAGATGACTTTTTGGTCAAAAGTTGATCTATTGAGTCAATGTTTTGGTTATTGGGTAAAAAATTGACCATTTTTACCAAAGTTGACTATTTGGTCAAAAGTTGAACTTTTGTTTCAATGGGTGGTTATTAGGTGAAAAATTTACTATTTTGACAAAATTTGTTTTCTTGTCAAAAGTTGACCTATTGGGCAACGGGTTTGTCATTGAGTCAAGGATTAACCATTTGACCAAAGTTGACTTTTTGGTCAACGATTGACTTATTGGGTCAATAATTGGTCATTAATTCAAATATTGACTATTTTGGTCATTAGGACAAAAATTAATTACTTTCACCAAAAATAAATTTTTGGTCAAAAGTTGACCCATTGGGTCAACGGGGTGGTCATTGGGTCAGAAATTGACCATTTTGATCAAAGATGACTTATTATTCAAAAGTTGACCTATTTGGTCAATGTGTTTGTAATTGGGTCAAGAATTGACCATTTTGACCAAAGCTGAAATTTTGGTTAAAAGTTGATCTATAGGTTGGTCATTGGTTCAAAAATTGACCATTTTGACCAAAGTTGACTTTTTGGTCAAATGTTGACTTATTGGCTCAATGGGTGGTCATTCAGTCAAAAATTGACTATTTCGACCAAAATTAACTATTTTGTCAAAAGTTGACCAATTGGGTCAATGGGTTTGTCATTGGGTCAAGGATTGACCATTTTGACCACACTTGACATTTTGGTCAGAGATTGACTTATTGAGGCAATAATTGGTCATTAGGTCAAAAACTGATTATTTTGACCAAAATTAAATTTTTGGTCAAAAGTTAACCCATTGGGTCAATGGGGTGGTCTTTGGTTCAAAAATTGACCATTTTGACCAAAGTTGACTTTTTGGTCAAAAGTTGATCTATTTAGTTAATGAGTTGGTAATTAGGTCAAGAATTGACCATTTTGACCGAAGATGACTTTTTGGTCAAAAGTTGATCTATTTGGTCAATGGATTGGTCATTGAGTCAGAAATTAACCATTTTGACCAGAGTTGACTTTTTGGTCAAAAGTTGACTGATTAGGTCAATGGGTGGTCATTAGGACAAAAAATTGACTATTTTGACCGAAATTGACTATTTGGTCAAAATTTGACCAATTGGGTCAATGAGTTTGTAATTGGCTCAAGGACTGACCATTTTGACCAAAATTGACTTTTTGGTCAGAGATTGACTTATTGGGCCAATAATTCGTCCTTAATTCAAAAATTGACTATTTTGACCAAAATTGACTTTTCTGTCAAAAGTTGACCTATTAGGCCAATGGGTTGGTCATTGGGTCAAGAATTAATCATTTTGACCAAAGTTGACTTTTTGGTCAAAAGTTGACCTATTGGGTCAATGAGTTTGTCATTAGGTCAGGGATATACCATTTTGACGAAACTTGACTTTTTTGTCAGAGATTGGCTTACTGGGTCAATAATTAGTCATTAGGTCAAAAATTGATTATTTTCACCAAAATTGATTTTTTGGTCAAAAGTTGACCAATTGGGTCAATAGGTTGGTCATGGGGTCTAGGATTGCCCATTTTGACCAAAGTTGACTTTTTTTTTCAAAAGTTGACCTATTGGGTCAATGGGCTGATCATTGGGTCAAAGATTGACCATTTTGACCAATGTTGCCTTTTTTATCAGAGATTGACTTATTGAGTCAATAATTGGTCATTTGGTAAAGAATTGATTATTTTGACCAAAATTAAATTTTTGGTTAAAAGTTGACCCATTGGTCAACGGGGTGGTCATTAGGTCAAAAATTGATCATTTTGACCAAAATTGACTTTTTGGTCAAAAGTTGACCTATTTGGTCAATGAGTTGGTAATTAGGTCAAAAATTGAGCATTTATACCAATGATAGCTTTTTGGTCAAAATTTGATCTATTGGGTCAATGGGTTGGTCATTAGGTAAAAAAATAACTGTTTTGACCAAAGTTGACTTTTTAGTTAAAATTTGACCTATTGGATTAATTGGTGGTCATTAGGTCAAAAATTGACTTTTTGGCTAAATTTGACTTTTTGGTCAAAAGTTGACCTATTTGGTCAATCGGTTTGTCATTGTGTCAAGGATTGACCATTTTGACTAAAGTTGACTTTTTGGTAAGGGAATGACTTATTGGGTCAATAATTGGTAATTATGTAAAAATTGACTATTTTGACAAAAATTAAATTATTGGTCAAAAGTTGACCCATTTGGTCAACGGGTTGTTCATTGGGTCAAAAATTAACCATTTTGACCGAAGTTGACCTTTTGGTCAAAAGTTGATCTTTTTTACCAAAATTGAATTTTTGGTCAAAAGTTAACCCATTGGAAGAACGGGGTGGTCATTGGGTTACGAAATTGACCATTTTAACCAAAGTTGACTTTTTGGTCAAAAGTTGACATATTTGGTCAATGAGTTGGTAATTAGGTCAAGAATTGACCATTTTGATCCAAGATACTTTTTAGTTGAAAGTTGACCTATTGGGTCAATGGGTTGGTCAGTGTTTTAAAAATGGACCATTTTGACCAAAGTTGACTTTTTGGTCAAAAGTTGACCTATTGGGTTAATGGGTGGTCATTAGGTCCAATTTGACTATTTTGACCAAAATTGTCTTTTTCGTCAAAGGTTGACCTATTGGCTTAATGGCTTTGTCATTGGGTCAAGTATTAACCATTTTGACCAAAGCTGACTTATTGGGTCAATAATTGGTTATTAATTTAAATATTGACTATTTTGACTAAAATTGACTTTTTGGTCAAAAGTTGACCTATTAGGCCAATGGGTTGGTTATTGGATCTAGGATTGATGACTAAAGTTGACTTTTTGGTCAAAAGTTGACCTATTGGGTCAATGGGTTGGTCTTTGGGTCAAGGATTGACCAAAGTTGACTTTTTGGTCAGAGATTGGCTTACTAGGTTAATAATTGGTCATTTGGTCAAAAATTGACTATTTTGACCAAAATTGACTATTTGGTCAAAAAATGACCTATTGGGTAAATGGGTTGGTCATTGGGTCAATGATTGACAATTTTGACTAAAGTTGTCTTTTTTGTAAAAAGTTGACCTATTTAGGTCAATGAGGTGGTCCTTAGGACAAAAATTGACAATTTTAAGTAAAATTGACTTTTTGGTCAAAAGTTGACCTATTTGGTCAATGGACTGGTCATTGGGTCATGGATTAACCATTTTGGCTAAAGTTGACTTTTTAGTTAGAAGTTGACAAATTGGGTCAATAGGTTGCTCATTAGATCAAGGATTGATCTTTTTCACCAAAGTTGACATTTAGGCCATTGTGTCAGAAATTCACCATTTTGACCAAATTTGACTTTTTGTAAAAAAGTTAACCTTTTGGGTCAATGAGGTGGTCATTAGGTAATAAATTTACAATTTTGACCAAAATTGGCTTTTTTGTCAAAAGTTGTCCTTTTGGGTAAATGAGTTGGTCATTAGGTCAATGACTGACCATTTTGACCAAAGTTGACTTTTTGGTCAAAAGTTGACCTCTATGGTCAATGGGTTGGTCAATGGGTCAAGAATTGACCATTTTGACCAAAGTTGAGTTTTTGGTCAAAAGTTGACCAATTAGATCAATATATGGTTATTGAGTCAAAAATATACTATTTTGACCAAAATTGAGTTTTTGGTCAAAAGTCGATCTATTGGATCAGTGTGTTGGTCATTGGGTCAAGGATTTACCATTTTAACTAATAGGTCAACTTTTTGGTCAAAAGTTGACCTATTGGGTCAATGGGTTTCTCATTGGGTTAAGGATTGACCATAATGACCAAAGTTGACATTTTGGTCAGATTTTAACTTATCGGGTTAATAATTGGTCATTAGGTCAAAAAAATATACTATTTGACCAAAATTGACTTTTTGTTCAAAAGTTAACTTACTGGGTTAATGCGTTGGTCATTGGGTTAAGAATTGACCATTTTAACCAAAGGTCACTTTTTGGTCAAAAGTTGACACATTGGATCTATGAGTCAAAAATTGGCAATTTTGACCAAAGCTGACTTTTTGGTCAAAAGTTGACCTATTTGGTCAATGGGTGGTCATTAGATCAAAATTTGACTATTTTGTCCAAAATAGACTTTTTGGTCAAAAGATGACCTATTGGGTCAGTGGGTTGGTCATTGGGTCAAGGTTTGATAATTTTGACCAACGTTGACTTTTTGGTCAAAAGTTCACCTATTGGGTAATAGGGTTGGTCATTTGGTCAGAAATTAACCATTTTGACCAAAGTTGACTTTTTAGTCAAAAGTTGACCTATTAGGTCAATGTGTTTGTCATTGGGTCAAAGATTAACCATTTTGACCAAAGTTAACTTTTTGGTCAGAGATTGACTTACTGGGTTAATAATTGGTCATTAGGTCAAAAATTGACTTTTTTGACGAAATTTGACTTTTTGATCAAAAGATGATCTACTGGGTCAATGGTTTGATCATTGCGTCAAGGATTGACCATTTTGACTAAAGTTGACTTTTTGGTCAAAAGTTGACCGATTGGGCCAATGGGTTCGTCATTGGGTCAAGGATTGATCATTTTGACCAAAGTTGACTTTTTGGTCAGTGATTGACTTATTGAGTCAATAATTGTTCATCAGGCTAAAAATTGAATATTTGAACCAAAATTAAACTTTTGGTCAAAAGTTGACCCATTGGGTCAATGGGGTGGTCATTAGGTCAGAAATTAATCATTTTGACGAAAGTTGACTTTTCTGTCAAAATTTGACCTATTTGGTCAATGAGTTGGTAATTTTGTCAACAATTGTCCATTTTGATCTAAGATGACTTATTGCTCAAAAGTTGATATATTAGGTCAATGGGTTGGTCATTGGGTCAAAAATTGACTATTTTGACCAAAGTTGAGTTTTTAGTCAAAAATTAACCTATTAGGTCAATCGGTGGTCATTAGGTCAAAAATTTACTATTTTAACCAAAATGGACTTTTTGGTCAAAAGTTGACCGATTGGGTTAACGGGTTTGTCATTAGGTCAAGGATTGACCATTTTGACCAAAGTTGACTTTTTGGTCTGAGATTGACTTATTAGGTCAATAATTGGTCATTAATTCAAAAATTGACGATTTTGACCAAAATTGAATTTTTGGTCAAAAGTTAATCCATTGGGTCAACAATGTAGTCAATGGGTCAGAAATTGTCCATTTTGACCAAAGTTGGCTTTTTTGTCAAAAGTTGACCTATTTGGTCAATGAGTTGGTAATTTGCTTAAGAATTGATCATTTTGACCAAAGATGACTTTTTGGTCAAAAGTTGGCCTATATGGTCAACGGGTTTCTCATTGGGTCAAAAATTGACCATTTTGACAAAAGATGACCTTTTGGTCAAAAGTTGACCTATTGGGTCAATGGGTAGTCATTAAGTTAGAAATTGACTATTTTGACCAAAGTTGAATTTTTTGTCAAAATTTCACCCATTGGGTAACCGGGGTGGTCATTGGGTCAGAAAGTGAATATTTTTGCCAAAGTTAACTTTTTGGTCAAAAGTTGACCTGTTTGGTTAATGAGTTGTTAATTGTGTTAAGAATTGACAATTTTAACAAAAAATGACTTTTTAGTCAATAGTTAACCTATTCGGTCAAGGATTGGTCATTACATCAAAAATTGACCATTTTGACCAAATTTGACTTTTTGGTCAAAAGTTGACCTATTAGGTCAATGGGTGGTCATTTGGTTAAAAATTGACTATTTTGACCAAAATTGATTTTTTGGTCAAAGGTTGACCTATTGGATTAATGAGTTTGTCATTGGGTTAGGTATTAACCATCTTGACCAAAGTTGACTTTTTGTTCAAAGATTGACTTAGTGGGTCAATAATTGGTCATTAATTCAAAAAATGACTTTTAGGTCAAAACTTGACCTATTAGGCCAATGGGTTGGTCATTGGGTCAAGGATTGATCATTTTACCAAAGTTGAATTTTTGGTCAAAGGTTGACCTATTGGGTCAATGGGTTAGTTATTGGGTCAAGGATTGACTAATTTGCCAAAGTTGACTTTTTGGTTAGAGATTTGCTTTCTTGGTCAATAATTGGTCATTAGGTAAATAATTGACTATTTTGACCAAAATTAACTTTTTGGTCAAAAGTTGACTTATTGGGTCAATGAGTTGGTTATTGGGTCAAGGATTGACCATTTTGACCAAAGTTATCTTTTCGGTCAAAAGTTGACCTCTTTAGGTCAATGAGGCGGTCATTAGGTCAAAAAATTGATAATTTTGAGCAAAATTGAATTTTTTGTCAAATGTTGACTTATTGGGTCAATGGGTTGGTCATTGGGTCAAGGATTAACCTTTTTGGCCAAAGATGACTTTTTGTCAAAAGTTAACAAATTGGGTCAATGCGTTGGTCTTTGAATAAATAATTGACCATTTTCACCAAAGTTGACATTTAGGTCATTGTGTTAGAAATTGAACATTTTGACCAAATTTGACTTTCTGTTTAAAAGTTGACCTTTTGGGTCAATGAGGTGGTCATTATGTAAAAAATTGACAATTTTGACCAGAATTGAATTTTTTATCTAAAGTTATCCATTGGGTCAATGAGTTGGTCATTGGGTCAAGGATTGACCATTTTGTCCAAAGTTGACCTGTTGGGTCAATTGTTGGTAAATAAGTCAAAAATTTACTAATTTGACCAAAGTTGACTTTTTTCTCAAAACTCGATCTATTGGGTTAGTGGGTTGGTCGTTGGGTCAAGAATTTACAGTTTTGACCAAAGTTGTATTTTTGTTCAAAAGTTGACATGTTGGGTCAATGGTTTTGTCATTGGGGATAGAATTGACCATTATGACCAATGTTGACTTTTTTACCGGAGATTGACTTATTTGGTAAATAATTGGTCATTAGGTTAAAATTTGGCTATTTTGACGTAAAGTGACTTTTTGTTCAAAACTTGACTTATTGGGTCAATGCGTTGGTTTTTGGTCAAGAATTGATCCTTTTGTTTAAAGTTGACTTTTTGGTCAAAAGTTGACCTATTTGGTCAATGAGTTGGTCATTGGGTCAAAAATTAACCATTTTGACTAAAGTTGACTTGTTGGGCAAAAGTTGACATATTTGGTCAATGGGGGGTTATTAGGTCAAAATTTGACTATTTTGACCAAAATTGACTTTTTGGTCTAAAGTTAACTTATTGGGCCAATGAGTTGGTTATTGGGTCAATGTTTAACCATTTTGACCAAAGTTGACTTTTTGGTCAAAAGTTGACCTACTGTGTCAATGTGTTGTTCGTTGGGTCAAAGATTGATCATTTTGTCCAAAATTAACTTTTTGGTCAAAAGTTGACCTATTGGGTCAATGGGTTTGTCATTGGGTCAAAAATTAACCATTTTGACCAAGTTGACTTTTTGGTCAGAGATTGGCTTACTGGTCAATAATGTCATTAGGTCAAAATTTGACTATTTTGACCAAAATTGACTTTGTTGTCAAAAGTTCACCAATTGGGTCAATGGGTTGGTCATTGGGTCAAGGATTGACCATTTTGACTAAAGTTGACTTTTTGATCAGTGATAAACTTATGGGTTAATAATTGGTCATTAAGTCTAAAATTGATTATTTTGACCAAAATTAAATTTTTGGTCAAAAGTTGACCCATTGGGTCAACGGGGTGGTCATTGGGTGAGAAATTGAACATTTTGACCAAAGTTAATTTTTTGGTGAAAAGTTGACCTATTGGGTCAATGAGTTGGTCATTGGGTCAAGAATTGACCATTTTGACCAAAGATGACTTTTTGATAAAAAATTGATCTTTTATGTCAATGGGTTAGTCATTGTTTACAAAATTGACCATTTTGAAAAAAAGTTGACTTTTTGGTCAAAAGTTGACTTATTTAATCAATGGGTCGTCATTAGGTCAAAAATTGACTATTTTGACCGAAATTGACTTTTTAGTTAAAAGTTAACCTATTTGGTCAATGGTTTTGTCATTGGGTCAAGGATTGACCATTTTGACCAAAAGTGGGCTTTTTGGTCAGAGATTGACTTATTGGGTCAATAATTGGTCATTAATTCCAAAATTGACTATTTTGACCAAAATTGACTATTTAGACCAAAATTGACTATTTTGACCAAAATTAACTTTTTGGTCAAAAGTTGACCTATTTGGCCAATGGGTTAGTCATTGGGTCAATGATTGATTATTTTGACCAAAGTTGACTTGTTGGTCAAAAGTTGACTTATTGGGTTAATGAGTTGGTCATTGGGTCAAGGATTGACCTTTTTGACCAAAGTTGACTTTTTGTCAAAGATTCGCTAACTGGTTCATTAATTGGTCAATAGGTCAAAATTGACTATTTTGACCAAAATTGACTTTTTGGTCAAAAGTTGATCTATTTTTACCAAAATTCAATTTTTGGTCAAAAGTTAACCCATTGGATGAACGGGGTGGTCATTGGGTCAGAGTTGACCATTTTAACTAAAGTTGTCTTTTTGGTCAAAAGTTGACCTATTTGGTCAATAAGTTGGTAATTAGGTCAAGAATTGAAAATTATGACAAAAGATCACCTTTTGGTCAAAGGCTGACCTATTGGGTCAATGAGTTGGTCATTGGGTCAAAGATTGACTATTTTGACAAAAGTTAACTTTCTGGGCAAAAGTTAACATATTGGGTCAATGGGTGGTCATTAGGTCAAAAATTAATTATTTTGACTAAAATTAACTTTTTGGTCAAAAGTTGACCTATTGACCAATGAGTTTGTCATTGGGTCAAGGATTGACCATTTTGATCAAAGTTAACTTTTTGGTCAGAGATTGACTTATTGGGTCAAAAATTGGTCATTAATTCAAAAATTGACTATTTTGGTCATTAGGTCAAAATTTAATTATTTTGACAAAAATTAAATTTTTGGTCAAAAGTTGACCCATTGGATCAACAAAGTGGTCATTTGGTCAGAAATTGATTATTTTGACCAAAATTGACTTTTTTGTTAGAAGTTGACATATTGGGTTAATAATTGGTCATTAATTCAAAGATTCACTACTTTGACCAAAATTGACTTTTTAGTCAAAAGTTGGCCTATTGGGTCAAGGGATTGGTCATTGGGTCAAGGATTGACCAATTTGACCAAAGTTGACTTTTTTGGTCAGAGATTGGCTTACTCGAACAATAATTGGTCATTAGGTAAAAAATTGAACATTTTAACCAAAATTGATTTTTTTAGTTAAAGTGAACCTACTATGTCAATGGCTGCTCTTTAGGTCCAGGATTTACCATTTTGACTAAAGTTAACTTTTTGGTCAAATGTTGACTTATTGGGTTAATAATTTGTCATTAGCTCAAAAATGGATTAATTTGACCAAAATTAAATTTTTTGTCAAAAGTTGACCCATTGGATCAATGGGGTGGTCATTAGGTCAAAAATTAACCATTTTGACCAAAGTTGACTTTTTGGTCAAAAGTTGTCCCATTTGGTCAATGATTTGGTAATTGGGGCAAGAATTGACCATTTTGACCGAAAATGACTTTTTGGTCAAAAGTTGATCTATTGGGTCAAGGGGTCGGTCATTGGGTCAAAAATTGACTATTTTGACCAAAGTTTACATTTTGTTCAAAAGTTGACCTATTGGGTCAATGGGTGGTCAATAGGTCAAAAATTGACAATTTTTACCAAAATTAACTTTTTGGTCAAAATTTCACCTATATGGTCAATGTGCTTGGCATTGGGTTAAGGATTGACCATTTTAACCAAACTTGATTTTTTGGTCAGAGATTAACTTATTGGGTCAATACTTGGTCATTAATTCAAAAATTGACTATTTTGACCAAAATTGACTATTTAGTCAAAAGTTTGACCTATTGGGTCAATGGGTTTGTCATTGGGTTTAGGATTGACCATTTTAACCAAAGTTGACTTTGTGGTCAGAGATTGACCTATTGGGTCAATAATTGGTCATTAGTTAAAAAATTGAGTACTTTGAACAAAATTGACTTTTTGGTCAAAAGTTTACATATTAGACCAATGGGTTGGTCATTGGGTCAATGATTGATCATTTTGACCAAAGTTGACCTTTTGGCCAAAAGTTGGCCTATTGGGTCAATGGATTAGTCATTGGGTAAGGGATTGACCATTTTGACCAAAGTTGACTTTTGATCGAGAGATTGGCTTACTTGAGTCGATAGGTGGTCATTAGGTAAAAGTTACTTATTTTGACCAAAATTGACTTTTTAGTCGAAGTTGACTGTTAGGTCAAGGATTTACCATTTGACCAAAGATGACTTTTTGGTCGAAGTTGACTTATTGGGTCGAAGAGGTTGGTCATTAGGTCGAAGATTGACCATTTTGACCAAAGTTTACTTTTGCTCGAAATCGACTTATTAGGTCGATAAATGTTCGAAAAATTGATTATTTTAACCAAAATTAAATTTTTTGTCAAAAGTTGACCCATTGGGTCAACGGGGTGGCCATTGGCTGAGAAATTTACCATTTTGACCAAAGTAAACTTTTGGTCAAAAGTTGACCTATTTGGTCAATGATTTGATAATTAGATCAAAAATTGAACATTTTGACCGAAGATGACTTTTTGGTCAAAAGTTGGTCTATTGATTCGATGAGTTGTTTATTGGGTCGAAATTGATCATTTTGACCAAAGTTGACTTTTTTTGTCAAAAGTTGACCTATTTGGTCAATGAGTTGGTAAATGTGTTAAGAATTGACCATTTTGACCAAAGATGACTTTTTAGTCAAAAGTTTACCTATTGGGTAAATGGGTTGGTCATTGGGTCAAAAATTGACCATTTTGACCATAGTTGACTTTTTGGTTAAAAGTTGATATAATGGGTCAATAGGTGGTCATTAGGTAAAAAATTGAGTATTTTGACCAAAATTAACTTTTTAGTCAACCGTTGACCTATGGGGTCTATGTGTTTGTCATTGGGTCAAGGATTGACTATATTGACAAAGTTGATTTTTTGGTCAGAGATTGACTTATTGGGTCAAAATTTGGTCATTAATTCAAAAATTGACTATTTTAACAAAATTTGACTTTTTGGTCGAAAGTTTACCTATTAGGCCAACAGGTTCGTCATTCGGTTAATTATTGATCATTTTGACCAAAGTTGACCTTTTGTCAAAAGTTGACCTATTGGGTCAATGAGTCAAGGATAGGTCATTTTGACCCAAGTTGACTTTTTGGTCAGAGATTGTCTTACTGGGTCAATAATTAGTCATTAGGTCAAAAATTGACTATTTTGACCAAAATTGATTTTTAGTCGAAAGTTAACTGTTAGGTTGATGGGTTAGTCATTGGGTAAGGGATTGATCATTTTGACCAAAGTTGACTTTTGGTTGAAAGTTGTCCCATTTGGTCGATAGATCGAGTAATTGAAGTCGAAGAATTGACCATTTTGGCCGAAAATGACTTTTTGGTCGAAAGTTGATCTATTAGGTCGAGGGTCGGTCATTGGGTCGAAAATTGACTATTTTGACCAAAGTTGACTTTTAGTTCAAAGTTGACCTATTAGGTCGATGGGTGGTCAATAGGTCGAAAATTGACGATTTTTACCAAAATTGACTTTTTGAGTCGAAATTTCACTATATGGATCGATATTGCAGCATTGGGTTGAGGATTGACCATTTTGACCAAAGTTGACTTTTTGGTCGAGAGTTAACTTATTGGGTCGATACTTGGTCATTAGGTCGAGAATTGATCTATTTTGACCAAAATTGACTATTTAGTCAAAAGTTTGACCTATTGGGTCAATGGGTTTGTCATTGGGTTTAGGATTGACCATTTTGACCAAAGTTGACTTTGTGGTCAGAGATTAACCTATTGGGTCAATAATTGGTTATTAATTAAAAAATTGAGTACTTTGAACAAAATTGACTTTTTGGTCAAAAGTTGTACTATTAGGTAAATGGGTTGGTCATTGGGTCAATGATTGATCATTTTGACCAAAGTTGACCTTTTGGTCAAAAGTTGGCCTATTGGGTCAATGGGTTAGTCATTGGGTAAGGGATTGACCATTTTGACCAAAGTTGACTTTTTGATCAGAGATTGGCTTACTGAGTCAATAATTGGTCATTAGGTAAAAAGTTCACTATTTTGACCAAAATTGATTTTTTAGTCAAAAGTTGACATATTGGGTCAAGGATTTACCATTTGACCAAAGATGACTTTTTGGTCAAAAGTTGACCTATTGGGTCAAAGGGTTGGTCATTGGGTCAATGATTGACCATTTTGACCAAAGTTTACTTTTCGGTCAGAAATCGACTTATTAGGTCAATAAATGTTCAAAAATTGATTATTTTGACCAAAATTAAATTTTTTGTCAAAAGTTGACCCATTGGGTCAACAGGGTGGTCATTGGCTCAGAAATTTACCATTTTGACCAAAGTAGACTTTTGGTCAAAAGTTGACTTATTTGGTCAATGAGTTGATAATTAGATCAAAAATTGAACATTTTGACCGAAGATGACTTTTTGGTCAAAAGTTGGTCTATTGGGTCAATGGGTTGTTTATTGGGTCAAGAATTGATCATTTGACCAAAGTTGACTTTTTTTGTCAAAAGTTGACCTATTTGGTCAATGAGTTGGTAAATGTGTTAAGAATTGACCATTTTGACCAAAGATGACTTTTTAGTCAAAAGTTTACCTATTAGAGTCAATGGGTTAGTCATTGGGTCAAAAATTGACCATTTTGACCATAGTTGACTTTTTGGTCAAAAGTTGATATATTGGGTCAATAGGTGGTCATTAGGCAAAAAATTGAGTATTTTGACCAAAATTAACTTTTTGGTCAACCGTTGACCTATGGGGTCTATGTGTTTGTCATTGGGTCAAGGATTGACTATATTGACAAAGTTGATTTTTTGGTCAGAGATTGACT